>OW203665.1:20072500-20359777 GCA_934044485.1 Apeira syringaria | reverse complement strand
GCTGAGGAAGCCAGGAAGGTCGGACTACAGCGCAGCGAAATCATACAGACCCATTGGTCTACTACCGATCCTTGGCAAAATTCTGGAAAAGATGATGATGCGAAGAGTACGGTGGCATCTACTACCCAAAGCAAATCCAAGACAGTATGGTTTCGCTCCGCAAAGGTGCACCGAAGACGCCTTGTACGACCTCATGCACCACATCAGGAGCAACCTGGAAAATAAAGAAGTGAGCCTCCTGGTCTCACTAGACATAGAAGGCGCATTTGATAATGCCTGGTGGCCTCCCATAAAGTGCCAACTTATTGAGAAAAAGTGCCCAAAAAATCTGCGACAGCTCATAAACAACTACTTCGACGACCGCAAAGTTATAGTTCAATATGCAGGCAAAAAAGAGAGACGTACGACTCAAAAAGGATGCGTGCAGGGATCCATAGGGGGTCCAACATTCTGGAACTTGCTGTTGGATCCCTTACTGGACGACCTAGACAAACGCGGAATATATAGCCAGGCGTTCGCAGACGACGTTGTCTTGGTGTTTTCCGGGAAAAGCTCCAGCAAAATCGAAGAACAAGCAAACCAAATACTGGCACTCGTGCACGATTGGGGCTTGACAAATAAATTAACATTTTCAGCGCAAAAAACCAACGCAATGGTTATCACTAGAAAGCTAAAATACGACGTCCCAAGAGTGCACATGAGCGGAAGGGACATAAATTTGGTTGACGAGATAAAACTTCTGGGTCTCACAATAGACAGCGGACTCACGTTTAACAAGCACGTGTCCGCTGTCTGTCGCAAGGCCACAAACATGTACAAACAGCTGGCACGAGCAGCCAAAATCGAATGGGGACTGAACCCGGAAATCACCAGGACGATATACATATCCGTGATAGAGCCTACCATAACATACGCAGCAAGTGCGTGGGTCACAACAACAGACAAAATAATGACCCGGAAACAATTGAACGCAGTTTCTCGTGGCTTTGCGCAGAAGATCTGCAGGTCATACAGGACGGCATCGCTGAACGCAGCAATGGTCTTGGCAGGACTAATCCCGCTAGATCTAAGGATACGAGAAGCCGCCGAACTGTACGAGACAAAAAGGGGCAAGAACCTCCACTTATACAGGGGCCGAGAGATGGAAAAGAGCGTGTCTCCCGCAGAAGCCGAACACCCTGCAAGCACAGAAGATATCGAGTACGACATCTTAAATAACGAATCAGACATCCACAAACATGACCTCCCAAAAGTTCAAATATACACTGATGGGAGTAGAATCGACGAAAAAGTGGGTGCAGCGTACTGTGTGTGGGAAAACGGAACTGAAAAATGCGCGAAAAAACTAAGACTCGAGTCTTTCTGCACGGTATTTCAGGCCGAGCTTTATGCCATCTACCACGCTACCAAAAGCTTGAACAAGCACAAGCCTGACACTATTGCCGTGCTGAGCGACTCGAGATCCGCCTTGGACTTAATTAAAAAACATGAAACACTCCATCCCCTAGCTTACAAAATAAGGAACAACATTAAAGCCCTAAAGACCAAGGGCCTGATCGTGCGGCTCTTCTGGGTTAAAGCTCACGTAGGAGTTCCCGGCAACGAGCGCGCAGACGCCTTGGCGAAAGAAGCCGCGCAATATAACAAAATAGCTGCCCAGTATGACAGGTTTCCGGCCTCCTATGCGAAAAGAACTATACGCACAAGAACGGTCAACTTATGGAACAATAGATATCAAGAAGAAGACACAGCCCAAGTTACCAAAATGTTCCTACCAAATGTTCCGGAGGCATATAAACTAATAAAGAAAATTAAACTAACACCACTGCTGACCCAGGTATTCACAGGGCATGGTGGGTTCTCCGAGTACTTAAATCGGTTTAAATGCAAGGAGGACCCCTCATGCATCTGTGAAGAAGGAAAGAAAGAAACAATACAGCACCTGCTCTTGGAATGCCCAAAATATGGCGCAATGAGGCACGACCTGGAGTCCGCAACAAACACAACGTTGACGAAATCTACATTGTATGAAATGTTGATAGGGAAAGACACCAGGCAGCGCCTCATAGCGTACTGCACAACAGTGGCCCAGGATGCTGTAAATCGTAATAAAACTAGATGACACTGAGCGTCACCAAGTTCTATTTCAACCCAGATGTAAAGAAAATTTTTATGTACGATATGTATTCGTAAGGAATACACTACGCTACATACAAAACACGAAAAGGAACCACCAGAAGGATGCCTGCTCAGCAGAGATGTTAGTTAGTCTGAAGAACCAAAATACTAAACAAAACGACCCAATAATTTTACAATATGACGAGTGTAACTACACTGAAATAAAAATCAAACTACGAACCAAAGAAGATTAAGATTAAATTATTATGCCGACATAATGACAGCAACTTAAAACAAACAGCAACTCCTTTTAAAGATATAAATTCACTATAAAATACTGACCAAAGTCAAAAAATTACTACTACTACATAAAATGCTAAAAAAGGTCTCTGGAGGACACCAGAGGAGATCGGCGAAATAAAAAAAAAAAAAAAAAAAAAAAAAAAAAAAAAAAAAAAAAAACCTAACCTAACCTAACCTAACCTAACCTAACCTAACCTAACCTAACCTAACCTAACCTAACCTAACCTAACCTAACCTAACCTAACCTAACCTAACCTAACCTAACCTAACCTAACCTAACCTAACCTAACCTAACCTAACCTAACCTAACCTAACCTAACCTAACCTAACCTAACCTAACCTAACCTAACCTAACCTAACCTAACCTAACCTAACCTAACCTAACCTAACCTAACCTAACCTAACCTAACCTAACCTAACCTAACCTAACCTAACCTAACCTAACCTAACCTAACCTAACCTAACCTAACCTAACCTAACCTAACCTAACCTAACCTAACCTAACCTAACCTAACCTAACCTAACCTAACCTAACCTAACCTAACCTAACCTAACCTAACCTAACCTAACCTAACCTAACCTAACCTAACCTAACCTAACCTAACCTAACCTAACCTAACCTAACCTAACCTAACCTAACCTAACCTAACCTAACCTAACCTAACCTAACCTAACCTAACCTAACCTAACCTAACCTAACCTAACCTAACCTAACCTAACCTAACCTAACCTAACCTAACCTAACCTAACCTAACCTAACCTAACCTAACCTAACCTAACCTAACCTAACCTAACCTAACCTAACCTAACCTAACCTAACCTAACCTAACCTAACCTAACCTAACCTAACCTAACCTAACCTAACCTAACCTAACCTAACCTAACCTAACCTAACCTAACCTAACCTAACCTAACCTAACCTAACCTAACCTAACCTAACCTAACCTAACCTAACCTAACCTAACCTAACCTAACCTAACCTAACCTAACCTAACCTAACCTAACCTAACCTAACCTAACCTAACCTAACCTAACCTAACCTAACCTAACCTAACCTAACCTAACCTAACCTAACCTAACCTAACCTAACCTAACCTAACCTAACCTAACCTAACCTAACCTAACCTAACCTAACCTAACCTAACCTAACCTAACCTAACCTAACCTAACCTAACCTAACCTAACCTAACCTAACCTAACCTAACCTAACCTAACCTAACCTAACCTAACCTAACCTAACCTAACCTAACCTAACCTAACCTAACCTAACCTAACCTAACCTAACCTAACCTAACCTAACCTAACCTAACCTAACCTAACCTAACCTAACCTAACCTAACCTAACCTAACCTAACCTAACCTAACCTAACCTAACCTAACCTAACCTAACCTAACCTAACCTAACCTAACCTAACCTAACCTAACCTAACCTAACCTAACCTAACCTAACCTAACCTAACCTAACCTAACCTAACCTAACCTAACCTAACCTAACCTAACAACCTAAGAACCCAAAAAAAAAAAAAAAAAAAAAAAAAAAAAAAAAAAAAAAAAAAAAAAAAAAAAAACAACTAAACCTACCTACACTTAAACCTACCTAAAACCTACCTACACTTAAACCTACCTAAAACCTAAACCTACCTACACCTAAACCTACCTACATCTAAACCTACCTAAACCAACCTAAACAAATTTTAAATTAAAACTGATTAAGTTTTAATTTAAAATTTTTAACTCGTATATGTCTTATTCCATACCCGCACATGTCCCGGGCACAAGTTTGAGCATGCAAAAGACAGTATACAAGTTTCATATAAGTTTAACACACCACAATCAAATACAAGTGTTAAACTCCTTATACACGTTCCATGTAACGTCCCCTATTTGCCTGACGTGTTTGGAGCACCACGCAAGCGTGTTGTCGACTCTGTGTTTATCATGATCATGAACCTTCTCTATCGGTACACATTTATGTGCTTTTTACTGTTTCATTATGACACAAATTTATTATGCTTATATATATATATATGTGTGTGTGTGTGTACCCTTTTTACGACAGCGCTACATCGCCAAAGAAAGGTTTAAGCTAGCCCCCGTTCTGTGCTGCTGACTTTTTATAAATAGCCTCTCAAGAGATTTTAATATTATTGGTTTTCATAATTATAATTAAGTGTAAGAAGGTAAGTCTGTAAGGATTTTAAGATAAGATAATTTGCATAAAACATGAGTATTATACACACACACAAGGTATATATATAAGGATGTAGGTTGTCATGTCCATAACATTTGGAGTTCGTCATGTTTTGCCCCTAATAGGCGTACAAATATTGTCGAGATGGCAAATAAAATAGTATAAAAAAAGTATCTTAATAAAAATAAAATAATTAATAAGTTTGCCTAATTAAATAATAAAATATAAAATGTCAGATAGTAAAGCAGTCAAATTTATAAAACAATGTCATTCAATTCAAAAAATTCCTGTCATCAAAAAAATCACTTACACTATAATAACATTTTGCTAGTAATATTTTTTTAAGTTTATGTTTAAATAAATTTGTGTTGAGGTCTTTTAAATAATTAGGTATTCTGTTATAAATCATTGGTCCCATACAAAAAATGCTTTTACTCATAAGAGTCTTTTATGCAGTGTCATGCAGAGTTTATAGTTGTCGCGTCTGTTACGCTTCACTTTATCAGATAGTAACGGAAAGTAATGCAGGTTTGATTTAACAAATGAAGCTACCTCAAAAATATAGAGTGACGGAAGTGCCAGGATTTTGTGTTCTATAAATTTTGGTCTACAGCTGTCAGTTGTTTTTAGTCCGAACATTGCCCTAACACATCGTTTTTGCGATTTAAAGACAAATTCACTGTGAGTTGAATTGCCCCAAAAAATTAACCCATACCTTAATGTTGATGCTACCAACCCATGGTATGATGTTAGTAGTGCATCTGTTCTTACAACGAGCGCAAGTCTGTGGAGAGCATATGCCGAGCTACCTAATCTTTTACAGAGAGTGTCAGCATGTGCCTTCCAATCTAGTTTATTATCAATTATAAGACCCAGAAATTTAGCTGTATCTGCTTCGTTAACATTTTCATTTTGACATTATATATCATGTCGCTACTCCTAGCAGTCGCAGCACAGCTATAATAAGATTAAATGCAATGCAGTTGGCACCTCTTAACGAAAGTTATATCGCCATCCTACACCTACACCTTCACTGTAAATATGAATTTTAAATTAATACTGATTAAGTTTTAATTTAAAAGTTTAGCTCGTATATGTCTTATTGCATACCCGCACTTGTCCCGGACACAAGTTTGAGCATGCAAAAGACATTATATGAGTTCTGTCTTGTATCTACAGTGTATCACACGGCTCATTATCATAATTAACAAGCAGTTCTAATTCAAGTTATTCCATTATTTTAGTTACTTGTTTTTATTTTCTATACACTACGGAACTATTAGCAGCATTTCTTAATGCGTTTCTTCGGACTAACTGATGATGACGCTTATATGTTTCTATGTGGATGCGACTGTCGTAATAATAATATGTTCTTTAATAGAATGCGACGCCAGCATTTTCTATTATTGCCTTGATTTACTTTACTCTACTCCAGTATGTTTAGAGCCGGCAGCGACACAACAGGGCCGATGTCAGATATATAGTGAGTATTTAGTTCTATTAGAGTTTACTAAATCGCGTTTTCACTGCGACAATGTGCGCTCGCCAACAACAAGTGAACCTCAGAGTGATGTCGGCACAGCTGACGGCTCCGCCCGCGGCGGGAGCACGTCACGGGTCACATTACAGGTAAGTACTGTCGAGAATACTCAACATCTAGTACTTAGTTAATGATATCTCGGGTGTGGTTAGCTCAGTGTCCATCGACACACGCGCGCTCGTCCGGGACGCGGGCGCGCGTAGCCGATAGGACGGGATGGAGCTCCGAGAACACAGCGCAATAAAATACAAATATCCATGCAATAAAATGTAAACGTAGAGTATTTGTCGAAATAGCGTTTGCCTTATAACTCCGATGGTGTGGTGTGGTGGCTAACACCATCGGTGTTCAGCTCATTCTTTGGCATATTTGCACTCGTATAAATACGATTTTATAATTATATATATATATTCAAAATATTTTAATACCCTATACCTGAGGTATAGGGGGTATGCACTTATATGTACCTATACATAGGTACCTGCCTATGTTAATGTATATACCAGTACATCAACAAAACTGTAGTTATGTTTTGTGCGCGCCATCTTTTGTATACTTACATGAAATGACATGTATCGTAATGCACAAACATAATACACATATTCGTATCTCAGTAGTCAGATGTTTGTCTTATCGCAGACACGCACTTGTCCCGGACACAAGTTTGTATATGCTAAAGGCTGTATATGCTACGAGATATATAGATGATACATATGGGCGAGATTGCTATATTTACCTGTTTGATTTTCATATTTATAAATAAGTGCTATTTGCAAGGATTTATATACACATATTAATTATACGTTTATAGATCATGAAGACCTGCTCTTAACAAATGCTAAGATGAAATGAAATAAAGATGGCAGCTCTTAACGAAACTTATTTCGATAATCTGTGTTCTAACAGAGTGTTACTTTTGTAAATAGGCACCAAATATATAAATCAACATATATTATTATATATATATACAATACACACACCAATCGTTCAGATTTTATATGTTTGTTATTTTTCAATTCATTCCGCACTAACACACGCACACACACGCACACACACGCACACACACGCACACACACCTACGCACGCGCGCGCGCGATTGCGATAGTCTTCACGACTATACTATATATCAGTTAAAGTCTTTATCTATCATTTACCCTGCGTATTGAGGCGTTAATGTTCATTTAACTAAATATTTATATCTCAGTTATACGTTATTGTTTACTGTTAGATATCTAACTGCATTCGCTCGCGTGTCCCGGACACACGCAGTTCGGTGCAACAGATAAATAAATATAAACGCTGAGAACACAGCACAGTAAAATACATAATGTCACGGAAGTGGGTACGGAAGGAAACAACGCAACGAAAGTGACGATTTATTCACTCGACTTTACACGTATAGAGTTTGAGAGAGTCCCGTGATCGAGTATCTCTACAGTCACTCACACTGAGTCACTCACACTGGTTACTGCTCCTTAGGTCTTACTGCACTTTAGCACAGTTACAGTTCACTGTTCACTTCTCTTCTTACTTCACTTCTTAATTGGTTCTTTCTTGTATTGTATCTCAAACCCAACTGACTCACGGCGGCGTCTGGAGCCCCCTTATTTTGATGTTCATTCATTTGCGATTGTCATATTTTCGATCGCCTTAACTTGAATCTTTCTAGAATATTGTATTATTTCAGTCATGTGTTTCTCTAGAACTTTCGATACACTTCCCATTCACTAATAATGTGTGTCCAGAACCTTCCACCGATTGCTCAAAACGCACAAAAAGTGCTTCGCCCCTCTACGACCGTGACGTGCCGTTTGTTTGTTTCTATGTCGATGCGCCCGTCAATATAATATTATATTCTTTAATAGAGTTATTAATAGAGTCCCCAAATTGCCTGATGTTTAAGATTAAACATAATCATAAACTTCTTCTATCTTAAAATACATTTACCTTCACCAATTTTAAATTAAAACTGTTTAAGTTTTAATTTAAAATGTTTAACTCGTATATGTCTTATTCCATACCCGCACTTGTCCCGGACACAAGTTTGAGCATGCAAAAGACAGTATATAAGTTCTTTATAATTATAACACATCACAATCAAACACAAGTGTTAGTCATAATATATAATATTATTATATTAAACAGGAAGTTCTAATTCAAGTCTGCACGTCCCCTGTTCGCCTGACGTTTAAGATTAAACAGAATCATGAACTTCCTGTATCTTAATGTCGTCAAGTTATATGTTTATCGACACACAGTTTATCTTAAGCCTTTAATCTCTTTTCTATAGCACAATAAATGGTTTTGTCGCCATTCTGCGGTCTAAGTTAGATCTATGACTATAGCCTTATGCCAAAACTACGTAGTTATTGATATAACTATATCTGTATCTCTGTTTTGTGCACACCATCTCTTGTACACATGATATGATATGTAGGTGTATCACACGTACACACACATAATACATATGTTCGTCGTTATGTCACAGGTCAGTTAGTCATATTTATGTTATCGCACACACGCACTTGTCCCGGACACAAGTTTGTGTATGCAACAGACTGTGATATACTACGACACAGACACGACATAGACACGACATAGACGATATATATGGGGCTGTTTTTGAAATCATAGATATCATATTTCAGCAAGTAAATCTCTAATACATTATATATTTTCAATTACTATATACTATACTATATCAGTTAAGGCTCTTGTCTGACATTTACCCTTCGTATCGAGGCGTTAATGTTTCTCTAACTTCTCAGTTATACGTTATTGTTTACTGTTAGATATCTAACTGCATTCACTCGCGTGTCCCGGACACACGCAGTTCGGTGCGACAGATAAATAAATATAAACGCTGAGAACACAGCACAGTAAAATACATAATGTTACGGAAGTGGGTACGGAAGGAAACAACGCAACGAAAGTGACGATTGACGATCACGCGACTCAACAGCGTACAGAGTCCGAGATAGTCCCGTGGATCGCGTTTTCTACAGTCACGGTCACTGAGAACACTCACACTGGTTCACTTTTTGTGCACTTTCCTGCACTTTTGACTCCACTGTTTAATACTTTTATTACATCTTTCTTGTATTGCATCTCAAGCTCTATCCTCCGGCGGCGTCCGGAGCCGTTATATCGCTTCTTCTTCATTATTCTATATCGCCTTTCCTTGAATCTTCTATTTTTTTACTCATTTGTTTCTCTAGAATGTTCTATACGCATTCACGAATAACGTTCATCATGTGTACAGAACTCTCCACCGAATCCTCAAAACCATACAGCAATGACAGCACAGCTGACGTCTCCGCCGCGGCGGGAGCACGACACTGGTGACATTACAGGTAACTACTGTCCAAAATACTCAACATGTAGTACTTATCATTATATCTCGGGTGTGTTAGCTCAACATGTCCATCGACACACGCGCGCTCGGCCCGGGGCGCGGGCGTGCGTAGCCAATAGGACGGGATGGAGCTCCGAGAACACAGCGCAATAAAATACAAATATGATTTAACTGACATATACACGTGTAATGCGTCGCTCGCGCCGCTCTCTGCGCCCGCTCTCTGCGCCCGCGCGCGCCGCTCTCTGCGCCTGCGCGCGCCGCCTCCATTCAAAGTTCCATTAAATAATGGACATTCGGTGTCAATTGTTTGCCTGCAACAAAGGACTTTAATTTTTGTTAATATAGATGCTTGACTCACCCTCCACTCACACTCGCACTCGCAGCGACAGTAATTGTACGCAGAAACTCGATACCAGATTAACTTGAGTCATACTTCTATAACCGTCATTTACTTCGATAGGTACTATACCTATCTCTATCTCGGCTTGTATTCGTCGTTCCAAATTGCGTGGCTCATGTGTATAAAAGTACTTTGCTAATTAGTAATAACAATAATTGTAACTTTTGCATGATTCATTGGATTCATTAATTTCTTTTTTACGTGTGATATGATTCGATATGAAATATTCGGTTAGTTCTTTTAAAAATAAATTTTAACTGATTTTTGAAAACAGCAGTAAGTTTTAATTTACAAAATTTAACTCGAATATGTCTTATTGCAAACACGCACTTGTCCCGGACACAAGTTTGTTTATGCAAAAGACAGTATATAAGCTCTATCTTGTATCAACAGTGTGTTTTACTCTCATGTAACAGCCATCTTTTTACTTTTTACTTGTACACAGCACAATCTTTATAAAACAAGCAGTTCTAATTCAAGTTCTATGTGTGTATGCCTGACGTGTGTGGAGCACCGGGCAAGCAACGAGCCTTAATGGGGTTTGTAAATCAACATAACATGGGGTTGTACTACCAGTTTTTATGCATGATACCCTTTTTTTGCTAGAATTATAGTTTTTTCAGTCAGTAAATTTTCAAACACATATATATTTATCATAATAACTGCACCCGATTATTCGTTTCATTTCTCATTACAACACACACACACACACACACATGTCGATAGTCCTCAAACTATACTATGTAAAGTTCTATCTGACATTTACCCTTCGTATCGAGGTGTTAATGTTTCTCTAACTTCTCAGTTACACGTTATTGTTTACTGTTAGATATCTAACTGCATTCACTCGCGTGTCCCGGACACACGCAGTTCGGTGCGACAGATAAATAAATATAAACGCTGAGAACACAGCACAATAAAACACATTATATTCTATAATAGAATTCAACATCAGCATAGTTTATTTCTTTTCTTGATTTTTACTTTATACGACGCCATATAAGGCTCACGGCTAGGGCTGCGGCGCCGACAGACAGATTACTCTATACTGAGTATCTGGTACTATTAGAGTTTACGGAATAGGGCTCTCCTTGTGCCTCGGGTGGTGTTTGTCGTACGTTATTGTTCCTTGTCATATTCGCCCCCGTACAAATACAATTATTCATAAAACATTAATTAATTATTTTTTATTTAACATTGATTCTCCGTTTGATTTAATAACTACCAGTATTATACATATCAGGGGTTGGTATTATCGAGTAACACGCCTTCAATTGTTGCGCGCGCGGCGCTCGCGACTCGCGTCGTGCGCCGCGCGCTCGCCAACAACAAGTGAACCTCAGGGTAATAAATTACAGGTAAGTACTGTCGAGAATACTCAACATGTAGTACTTATTTCATTATATCTCGGGTGTAGTTAGCTCAGTGTCCATCGACACACGCGCGCTCGGCCCGGGACGCGAGCGCGCGTAGCCAATAGGACGGGCTGGAGCTCCGAGAACACAGCGCAATAAAATACAAATACTACCTAAATAGGATTTAAATAAAATGTTAACATTACACAATTATTTGTTATACAAAAACACGGCCGCGCGTCGCGCCCGCCCCCGCCCCCGCCCCACACAACACTGTATGTGGCGACGCGCGGGCGCCGCTCTCCGCGCGCCGCTCTCCGCGCCCGCGCCGCTCTCCCCGCCCGCGCCGCCTCACCCTACATATGTGCCGCGGGAAGCAGAAGTGCGTGGATACTATCACTAATTTATTCAGTTTCGATGAGATAATGGAAATTCGGTCCCAATTGCTTCCGTGTTAGGACTAAACTAGCGCGCTCACAAAGCTTCTTATCTAATAACTGTGTACGAGGTAGTGTTGTGCTTCGATCTCCCTCATTTCGTTAATCTTTTGAACTAAAAGCTAAAATGCACTAAAATCCTTCAAAATGAAAAGTTCGTATTGTATAATTCTATAGATATGTAGTTACGCTGAGATTCAAGTCCTTACGGCAGTCACAGCGGCATCCATCTCGGCGGAGGCGGTGAGGGGGTGAGGGGGTGAGGTGGACGACACAACGCGGGTAGAAACTAACATGTAAATGACATACGATCACTCAGAAACGAAGCTGATTGTAAGCGGTACACAAAAAGAGAATATCGTTACCGACTTCATAAGTATTTAAGCGACATAAATAAGATTATTATATAAAAAAAACAAAAAACCCGACTGCGTCAATATCTGCCATCTTTATTAAATGAATTGAACAACTGAAAAGATAGAAACAAGATTTTAATTTCCATATTTTATTTTGGTTTTGAATGATCTTAGTTGACAGTGTTCACAAACGCAGTCGGAGGCATTATGCCAAAGACCGAGCTTCAAACAGAACAAAATTTGGAAGAAAATGATTAAATTTCAATTCATTTATTCAACCTTAAAGTAGTTACCTATATAGTTAATTTGCGGCTCTAGCCACCACCTGGGCGTGCAACACCTGTATATTTGCGGCTCTAGCCACCACCTGGGCGTGCAACACCTGTGTATTTGCGGCTCTAGCCACCAACCTGGGCGTGCAACACCTGTATATTTGCGGCTCTAGCCACCAACCTGGGCGTGCAACACCTGTATATTTGCGGCTCTAGCCACCAACCTGGGCGTGCAACACCTGTATATTTGCGGCTCTAGCCACCACCTGGGCGTGCAACACCTGTATATTTGCGGCTCTAGCCACCAACCTGGGCGTGCAACACCTGTATATTTGCGGCTCTAGCCACCAACCTGGGCGTGCAACACCTGTATATTTGCGGCTCTAGCCACCAACCTGGGCGTGCAACACCTGTATATTTGCGGCTCTAGCCACCAACCTGGGCGTGCAACACCTGTATATTTGCGGCTCTAGCCACCAACCTGGGCGTGCAACACCTGTATATTTGCGGCTCTAGCCACCAACCTGGGCGTGCAACACCTGTATATTTGCGGCTCTAGCCACCAACCTGGGCGTGCAACACCTGTATATTTGCGGCTCTAGCCACCAACCTGGGCGTGCAACACCTGTATATTTGCGGCTCTAGCCACCAACCTGGGCGTGCAACACCTGTATATTTGCGGCTCTAGCCACCAACCTGGGCGTGCAACACCTGTATATTTGCGGCTCTAGCCACCAACCTGGGCGTGCAACACCTGTATACTTGCGGCTCTAGCCACCACCTGGGCGTGCAACACCTGTGTATTTGCGGCTCTAGCCACCAACCTGGGCGTGCAACACCTGTATATTTGCGGCTCTAGCCACCAACCTGGGCGTGCAACACCTGTATATTTGCGGCTCTAGCCACCAACCTGGGCGTGCAACACCTGTATATTTGCGGCTCTAGCCACCAACCTGGGCGTGCAACACCTGTATATTTGCGGCTCTAGCCACCAACCTGGGCGTGCAACACCTGTATATTTGCGGCTCTAGCCACCAACCTGGGCGTGCAACACCTGTATATTTGCGGCTCTAGCCACCACCTGGGCGTGCAACACCTGTGTATTTGCGGCTCTAGCCACCAACCTGGGCGTGCAACACCTGTATACTTGCGGCTCTAGCCACCACCTGGGCGTGCAACACCTGTGTATTTGCGGCTCTAGCCACCAACCTGGGCGTGCAACACCTGTGTATTTGCGGCTCTAGCCACCAACCTGGGCGTGCAACACCTGTATATTTGCGGCTCTAGCCACCACCTGGGCGTGCAACACCTGTATATTTGCGGCTCTAGCCACCAACCTGGGCGTGCAACACCTGTATATTTGCGGCTCTAGCCACCACCTGGGCGTGCAACACCTGTATATTTGCGGCTCTAGCCACCAACCTGGGCGTGCAACACCTGTATATAAGATAAGATCATTTATTTTAATAATGACGTTACAAATTTAAATAACATTACAATATTTCCAGATAATAATAGCAGGTTAAGTTTGAAAACAACGGGCCCCAAACTGGGCGTGGCCTGTATCTCGGGAGCCCGCAGTCGCCTGTTGCCTAATACAGATTCGCATATTCACGATTGCACAGCGTTTCTGTTACAATTTAAACACACTAAAATTAAAACACTGAAATTTAAATACATTTTGCTTCTAGTATCGCTAAGTTTATGAATAATTAATCTAGTTTTAATACAGTTTCGTGTAGAAAATATTAAATGAGATATATAATTTACAATTCATTAATTATTACAAAATAAAATTACCGAATAATTGAGATAAGCTGAGTTTTATAGTTACAGGTGATGCAATAAATGGTTATTTTATTCCAATGACGGCAATGCAAAATAGAAATAAAGTTTCTGATTATTATAACATTTCAAAAATTCTAAAATTAATTTATGTACGTAAGTATATTAATGTGTGTGTGTATAGTTGTGTGTGTGTGTGTGTGTGTGTGTGTGTGTGTGTGTGTGTGTGTGTGTGTGTGTGTGAGAGAGAGAGAGAGAGAGAGAGAGAGAGGGGGGAGAGAGAGAGAGAGAGAGAGAGAGAGAGAGAGAGAGAGAGAGAGAGAGAGAGAGAGAGAGAGAGAGAGAGAGAGATAGTTGTGGGGGGTGTCAGCGACGGAGTGGGGGATAGTGCGTTAACAGGAGGGCCAGTATGAACTAATATGTACCTGAGCTTGTATTCTACAGAATAGTAGGTTACCTAAATGTATTGACTGTATGTTACATCTCTTTACATAAAGTAGTTTCGGAAGACCCCACCGACCCGAGCTAACAACAGTCCGCCTTCACGAGTCTCTCGCTGTCCGCGTGCGATAGAGAGAGCGGCCATCTTTTGAGACTATATTGGTAGTTAGTTAGTTATAATGTGTCTCTGTGTTAATCATTACTACCTACATTTGTGTTGTCATGAACTTCAAAATTCAAAGCGAAGATAGTTAGTTATATATTCAACAATAAATACGTCATACAATCAAATATTCAGTCAAAAGTAGCTATAATAATAGCTACTTTTTATTTATTTATTATATTTAATTAAATAAAACATAAATAATGAATAATAAGACATAAATACATAGATTAAGGAGTCATCATAATGCACATATCTGATTATCAATAAGATTATGTCAATCAGTCATTATTGCTATTCTTCACTTGTTTAAATGTATTGTGTATTGTGGTGTATGTGTGTGTCACTGAGCCATAGGACGTCCACTGCTGGACATAGGCCTCCACTATTGATTTCCACAAGGACCGGTTGAAGGCGGCGGTCTGTCCGCCTAGTCGGTGGACAGACCAGGATGTCTTCGGTATTGTGTCCGGTTGACTTGGCTCATGGGTCTTTGGCCAAGCCGTCAACAGGTTTAGCGACCGAAGAGTATAGCTGTCCATAGAACCCCTCTATCTCTTTAAGCATCTCTGCTTTGATTGACGCTATACTGCCATCATCTCTCTTCAGCTTAGTCATCTGGCTTTGCTCAGACCTGTCTCTTCCAAATAACTTGGAGCTTTTTCTCCGTTCGATCGTATCTTTAATACGATTTGTATTAAAGGTACGGATGTCGTGTCGCAAGTAGTTCCATATTCTATACTATATACTATTTGTACGGCGGGGTTTGAGGAACTTGGACCCCACTGCGTGGACAGTTTCTACAAACCTGTTGTTGGTCTCGTCCACCGACGCAAAGTTCTCAAGGCAACTAAAGCGATTGGATGGCTCAAGTTGAAAGCTCTCGGGGTTTTGGATATGGACATTTTGAGGCTGGATTTGATTCTGGCGTTTGGATTTCATCAAACGGGACCTCTAAAATCTAACATTAATATTCAATGTGCCTCTTACCATGCGGTGATCACTACCGGTTTTTCCTTCCCGGTAGTAGAGTAAGTTAAGTACCGGATTTAAGGGTTATGGTGTCCTCACCCTCTCTATGTATTCCACATAACCCTAGGGCCTAGGATATCCCAGTTACTCATTTCTTCTCCCATTTCTGATCCGTACCCCGGGCACCGCGGCGATTCGGGTTTCTTTATATTTCACTATTATTAGCATTTTCTATTCCAAACTACATTAAAACATATAAGCTCCATATATATTCGTAAACACCGTTGAAAATGCTTTATTTTGATACCACATTCGATGTATTTTGAAAACAAAATATTGGTAACCGATGCCATGTAAACCTGCTGAGCTGTGGGCGCGCTCGGCGCTCGATGGTAACACACACGTGGACACAAGGTACCTGCTCACATGCACACTTTAGCATTTGTAATGTTACAATATGTTTGTTCTCGGGTCTTGGATGTTTGTGTATTGCGATTGTGTGTGTGTGTCTATGCCTCCGGCGACACAGGGCGTCCTAGTGCGGGGGTGAAAATAAGGATAAGGATTACAGTGGTCGGCCCCGAGAGCTCTCGTCAGCCCCGCGGCCCTCCCTGAGAGATGGAGCATGACGCGTTCCCGATGTGCCCGGGCCCGAGTCCATTAACGAGCGTACGAATAAGCATAATGTAATAAAAATAAATAAAAAGATACCACGATTATTTGTTTGAAATGAATATTATCAATCGTTTCCGAAACGGATCGAGGCGTGCGCCCGCGCCGATGAAACCTTCACTCGGTAGACTGTTGAGGGATGGTTGTGGAGCTCGGCAGTTCCCTTCGAGGCGTGTCACGGGGCCGCCGAGCGTGTCGGTGATCGGTGCTCGCACAAACTCAACATTTGGCAACTAAAGGGCGCATTTGCCAGTCTCGTACACGATATACTAGTACCGCCCCGCGGCTTCACCCGCGTGGATTACGGTTTTCCCCTTACCTCAATTATCCCACGGAAACTATACTTTTTCCGGGATAAAAGTATTATATTTTACGTGAAAGCTCAATGTCAAAGATTATCCCGTGGTATTTTTTGGAATAAGTTTTGATTAATATATGTCAGATGTATGTAATGATCTGTGAAAGTATAAAGTGTAAAAAAAAAAAAAAAAGTATTAATATTTTCCACGGCTGCACTATGTCTTCTAAGAAGAATCAACTCATTTCAAAGAATCAAAGATCCTTATTGTCCTAGGTTAAACTCTAAAGACCACAGCAAATGAATGGCAGATTAACAGGGCTACACTAATGACTCGGATTTTACAAGGAATTCATCTTTCCCGTCTAAGCTGAATAAGAAAAAGCAATTGCACGTCAAAAATCGAATGTTGCACATTTTTAAAAAGAAGAACCTCGTAGGTATCATGTGAAGTCAAGTTTAATTCGGAAATCTCACACCATGAAGGTTTTATGGCAATCCGAATTATCTATTAAGTTCTATACCTACAACTGCAATTTCATACATTAACCCCTAAGTATCATTCGAATGTCGAAAATTAAAATACCGGAAAAATGTCAATATTTAACATAACGAAAACTTATCGAACGGCTATAGATCTGAAAATTAATATAAAATAAATGTGTATTCTCGAATGCGGCTCCGGCACTTCGGGTAGTGCAGGCTTCCTTCCAAGCGACTTTGTTTTATACTATGTAGTGATGGACAGACGACCTGACTAAGATCGGAGGTAAGGGCTAGATGCGAGCCACTTCAAAGCGGTCGGTGTGGAAATCAATGGGGGAGGCGTATGTCCAGCAATGCCCGTCCTATGGCCGACATGACGCGTGGATATTGCCCCGCCCCGCCCCGCCTGGTACATCGGACGGGAGGGAGTAGTATATAACTACGACGAGAATGTAGAGGATTACATTTCTGATAGGACAACAACACTAGAGGGGCAGGGTAAGGGGTAAGGGGGTGAGAGTGAGAGGCGCTTAGTTTAGTTCACGTGGTATCGTGTCGACCCAGACGACGACTGGGTCAGTCCCACTCCGCTAGGCTACTGTTCGTAGCTTGGCTGGCATAGCTTGCGGTGGACGCCATTAATGATAAACTGGTTCTATTATGCGCTAAGATAACCGAGCTCAGCTGGCGGTGAACGACGGCTCACTCTCGCATGACGTATGTATATGTGGAAAAGAAACAATATACATATTTATATACACTTATTTTATTTACAACATTAAGTTCCTTTGATTTCTTAAAATTACTTTAACGATAACCAACTATGACATTTAATTATTAACAATAACACGGGCACCCAGCACGGTCTTGAGAACGAGCGCAGGTCGCACCGGTCACATCGTAGAAGCCCCGCTTAAAGCTGTTCAGTGGACAACACTAAGCCCAGATACATTCAAACATTCTTGCAGAGAGCCCACATTCCACCACACCTGAAAGTAGATTAAGTTTCTATTTAGTATGATTACTGTTCAATACTTCCTATTTTATTGTATACATTAATATCGCAAAATGATCCCTAAGGGACGCCAAGTCGTCTGGTTCTCCGCGGTTACGATGTTATCGCAAAATGATCCCTAAGGGACGCCAAGTCGTCTGGTTCTCCGCGGTTACGATGTTATCGCAAAATGATCCCTAAGGGACGCCAAGTCGTCTGGTTCTCCGCGGTTACGATGTTATCGCAAAATGATCCCTAAGGGACGCCAAGTCGTCTGGTTCTCCGCGGTTACGATGTTATCGCAAAATGATCCCTAAGGGACGCCAAGTCGTCTGGTTCTCCGCGGTTACGGTGTTATCGCAAAATGATCCCTAAGGGACGCCAAGTCGTCTGTTTCGATGGTATTATCGCATGAAGCAGCCGAGGATGCACCGTATGTTACAGGGAATGACTGTACTGTTCAATTACATCTTTTTCCGCTGAATGCAATTAACTAAGGAATTAGTTGATGAACTTGTCTCGCCACAGTGCTCTTCGATTACAAGTGAAGTAGTATTCGGATGATAACATATGATTCTTAATGTTGACAAACGAGGCGAGAACATCAGATGTGGAGTGGAGTGTTTGTGCTGCAGCACACCAGCGGCGCGTACCTGCAGGTGGGCAGGAAGCGCGCGTCGGCGGCGCGCTGCAGCGCGTGCCGCTGCGGTGCGTGCGCGTGCGCCGGCAGCGCGCGTGCGCCGCAGCGCCCGCACTGCCGCCACCTCGCCGGGGCACTGCCGCCGCCCAGGTACATGTACCTACACACGCACGGAATATAACGTTTCATGTACTATTATAATTTATCGTAATTTAGGCGGCTTCGTTGTGCCCCTGAACAGTGAACGTATGTAAGAAACTTTGAATAGACGACACATTGTCTGTGGTCGATTCGGTTTCGAACAAAGCCACGCCCTTTTCCCGCTCATGCGCACACATTATATACAGTCCAGAGTTTACACGACGTCACCCACACGTGCTCTCGGGGCCGGGCCGTCGCCGGGTCGCGGTACGCTGTAGAGTGCGGTTCGTTATCGGTTCACAGAACCGGTTGGGTAAGTTATCAAAATCATTTGGATACTATTGTGTATGGCTTGTAGACGCGTACACGGCGCGCAGATGTGATCAACAGTTTATTGATAATAAACACAGGTAGGTAGCTGACTATATACTACTACGACTATATTATATCTTTGAAAAGTCTCTTAAAAGAACAGAGTGAACAGTTAAATATATCTATATCCTGGCAAATATGGTTGTAGGAACAACACGGGCGATACAAAGATGATGCTGACCGTAAGTGGTACGAGCGATTTGAACATTGAGAGTGTTTCTATTTTAGAGACGGCTTGAGGGGCGGGAGGCGGGGGACAAGCAATCCCACTAAGTAGACTGGGACTATCTGTAAGTCCATTAATCAGTTTGTGTAACACGCGCGCTCGGTGAGCCGCGCGAGTGTAACGGCCCCGCCCTCGGCACCGCGTCGTTTCCGGACCCGTCGCGGGCGCCGTCATTGTTCAACGGGCCCCGGTCCGTCGCAGCCCCAGAACAATCGACGGCGTTCTCCTTGTGATACAAATTTAAACATAAAAATGCAAAGATTAAATAAATTTAAAATTCCTTATTTATGAATATTCATGTAGATATATGAAAGCGTAGTGATATATAGTATAGATAGATAGATAGATACCGTATGGAGTCCATGGGGACGGCGGGGGGCGAGTCCGCTTGCGCGGGCGCGGGCGGCTCCGGGCAGTAGCGCAGCCCCTCCGGCTCCGCGCCGTACTCCAGCTGGGGACGGGCGCCGAGTTACCGAAGCTCAATCATTCACCAAGCATCATTACACCAGATGGCGTTATATTATAAACTGTGTTTGCTTTAATTTCAAGTTATGATACAAGTAGGTATTCATATTGTTATCGGGATATTCAGCTACCACGCACTCTGTTCGTGTTATTCGCTCGATGTTTCGGCACAGCTTGGGGCGCCATGTTCGCGAGTAAGCTGAAGTGTGCGCGGGTAGGTGTTCTTTAAGAGCAGACGAATCGTCTACCCTCTTTAACGTGTGTAGCGTTTAATGGTGTTACCACTGTCATTATCACAGAGTCACTCGAAACTCGATATTGAAACAAGGTTTAAAACAAATACAAACATCCCGATGACAATATTAATTGTAGTATAAGTGACCATGGCCACGGGGTCGATTCTCGCCGACCACTTCCTAATTCTAAGGCTAACAATAGGCCAACATTGTGAGAGGTTTTAACGATTTGGTACACTGAGGTGTCGGTTAACTAAACGGTTAGTAACCGTTGAACAGCTCTCAGAAATAGTATTATATATAGTACGGGTGTGGTCTGGTTTGTGTTTGTTTTGGTTTGATTGTTAGATGGGTGTTAAATTTAGGGTTCATTGGGCCTTATTTCGTTGACAATTCACAAGGTCACACAGTGATAGTTAATACAGACCGTTATGTGGAAATGCTTCACAATTGTTTAAGGGCAATCCTTGCTGGAGTTCAAGAGTATAACTCCCGGACCTGGTCCCGGCAGGATGGAGCCACCTGCCACAAGCCTAATGCCATCATGAAGGTCGTACAGGACCTGTTCCCCGGTAGTCATCTCAAAGAGAGATAACATCGAGTGGCCACCACGAAGCCCAGACTTGAGTCCACCTGCTTTCTTTTTGTGGGGATTTCTCAAGAATACGGCCTACTCCAATAAACCGAGGCAATAACTGCCTCAAAAGCGAACATTCGAGCGGGAATGGCGGCTATATCGACAGCGACGTGCCGGCGGGTTTGGAAGATCTTACGTTCCGCCGAGAAGAGTGCTTGCGGCGGGGCGGGGAACACCTAGACGATGTTATTTTAAACAAGAAAATTACATTAATGTTAGATTAAGTTAGTTTTTGAATAAACTCTCTAAGAATGATCCGTCTTCTTTATATGGGTCTCTAATGTGAACATTACTCTGGCCCGTCCTGTATCACTTGTTCCACTGTTACGTATCGAAAGTAAGACGCACAGTACACTCCGGCCGGTAAATTGCTTTCTCGGGCATTATTCTTACAACTTCTTAAATACACATTGTGTCATCGTGAATGACGTGTTAACGTTGGCTCGGCTCGAACCGAACTAAACACAACAAGAGCTCACGCCGCGCGTGCGCTGTTATATATCGAGTCGTGCGCGGCGACCCGATACCAGCATTCCTGATCGAACGTAACAATGGTGACACCATACCGTCCTGAGCCTGACCACCGTCGCACCCCTTCGACACACGTCCTATACGAACGGAAGAAACGCTCGATTCATCCGTGTCAGGAATGCACGGAGCGCGCGAG
Source organism: Apeira syringaria (assembly GCA_934044485.1). Classification (NCBI taxonomy): domain Eukaryota; kingdom Metazoa; phylum Arthropoda; class Insecta; order Lepidoptera; family Geometridae; genus Apeira; species Apeira syringaria. The sequence goes on along the minus strand of OW203665.1, from coordinate 20,338,252 downwards.
AATAACGATCAAACAATAACAAGAGGAGACTCACGTATAGCGGGAACGGTTTCTGGTGCGGCGAGGAGACGTTGCACCGCGGCAGCGCCTCCCACACCCGCGGCGCGGGGGCCGGGCCGCTCACCGCGACCCACTCCTCTGCGCACGGACAAGTCATGTGTTACTCGCATAGGTGCCCGCTTACTCGATACACACTACAGCACTGCACAATCGTTTCACGTAGCGTAGAGTACCGTAAAGCTCGTGCCGATGTGGGTGCGGGTGGTGCGCGAGCCGCGCCAGCAGACGGGACAGCGCGTCCCCCCCGCGACCCCCCGCGCGCCCCACCACCACCAGCTTGCGCAGCAGCGCCAGCGTCGCCGGCTCCGACCACACCTCGTGCCTGCATTATTCTCAATATTGAACTGGCTGACTCTGTGTTCTCGATAGTTTAAAATTGTTTTATATATTCTTTGCTTCAGTATTATGGCAACACTAATATATATGTATATATTATATGTTTGAAATATAAGTTTTGAAACATCAGTTTACTCGGGTACGTGATGTGATTTTATTCTTATATACCTCGACCTAGATTTATGACATATCGAGGAACAAAAACAAGCACAAAACATGGTATATATATCGCGATAATGACATGAATTCTTGTATATGTGAACGTGTTTGCAAGTGTGAGTGTATGTGGGTACCCGTGCAGTGCGTGGTGCGGCGGGTGCGCGAGGTGCGCGACGGCGGTGAGCGCGATGTCGGCGGCGCGCTGCAGCCCGAGCCGCAGCGCCCCCAGCGCGCCCCCCGGACCCTCGCAGAGCAGCTCCGGCTTCGCCTCGAGCGCCGACAAGCTCTGTAACACGGGCCGCACTGCGCGCTCACTCCCCACTCCCCCCTCCCCACCCCTCCGCGCGACCTCACGCCTCGGATGGCCGACCGCTACTCGTATTTTAAACAATATTTTATATACGAGAAGTATTCGAATATCGTTGGGAATGTCCTCTCTCGACAAGGGACATATTTTTTTCCCCATTGAACACCAACGACTGATTCGATCGATCGTCGCGAGTTACTCAGCGCGCTAACGCTGCGTTATAGTTGTTACGAAAGTGCGCTTCCGCGCCACGAAAGGCAGCGGTCGAGTCGCGTCCCCGCCCCCGCCCCCGCCCCCGCCAGGTACCTTATCGTCGTCGTCCTCTATGGGCGGCGCGTGCGCGTCGCGCTCGTCGCGCAGCGCGGCGCCGCACGCCGCCAGCACGGCGTGGCACGTCAGCACGCACGTGAGCGCGCTCGCGCTGCCCTGCAGGCTCCCCGACACCCTGCACGCACCACTCATGTATCATCATCAGGAACGATAATTCTATATCGTGGATATACAACAATATATTACAATCTTTAGTATAGTTTTACTGGGTGTGTGTCATCCGTTTGAGGAATCGTAACTTCAACCGCCTTCGGCTCCAGGACCTGGCCGTCGTTATTAATACGATATATAGAACATTCATTCGGATTACAATAACAATAGTGCACGAGCCAGTCGCATTCCCTAAACGTGCCACCGTCGAGGATGTTCAAACCAAATAAACACGAAATGCAAAGCCGCGTGTGAAACGAAATCGAAAAACCAAATAACAATGTAATCTTTATTTGATTTCTGTCGGTCAGAGCGCCGCGAACAAACGATTACCGTGTACAGGTTTATTTATCTGTAAGGTATATCGGTGCCGGGTGTAAGGGATGAGCTCGAGCGGTCGCAGATAGACAGCGTCGCGATGAAACAGTGAACTTGTATTGATACAGTTTCAGTAAAATGACGAACGATGCTCGGTCGCCCAAGTGTTCATATGTTTGTTTAGTCTCGTGTCGTGCGCCATCGACTAACATCGATTAGATTAGTGATACACTGTATTAGCATTTGGATGAAATGGAGACAGGTCGCAGGGACCGTATGACCATATCCACGAACGCCCTTAAAACTCATGGGCAAAATGTATAAGCCCATAGTGAGGCCTGTCGTAAGGTATGGATCTGAATGTTCGGCAGCTAAAGGTGGATGAGAGTAGCGCATGCGGCAGAGATGCTAATGTTGAGATGGATGTGCGGTGTGACGAGGATGGATAACATAGGGAATGAGTATATCAGAGGGAGCTTGACAGTAGCACCAGGGAATGATAAGTTGGAAGGGAATAGATCGGCCGGTGTGGGCCTGTCATGAGGAGGGATGAAAAACATATAACAAAAAGAGTAGTTACATGAATGTGGATGGATACAGAGGTAGAGGAAGGCCGACGAAGGTAGACAGATAGAACTGCGTGAAGAATTATATGTTTATGAAAGGTGTGAGCACTGAGACGATCAATGATCAAGACCAAGAGAATGGAAGAGGAAAACATGTTTTTTTTTATTTTTTATTAAAGGTTCACACAACTGTTTCTTACACTAATATACAGTATCAACATTAATCACATACAAAATAACAGGTCCTATGCAGAACCTACTCGGAGTGAACACAACATGCATAACATACATATATACACACTAACACAACAATGACGTTACATGTTATTTATCTACTTACTATTGAAGTGTTGTTTAAGAGAGACTTCTTAACAACACTGGTAGATGCATTGAACATGTCTATTAGTTTGTCTAATTGATAGTCGGTCGAACACATGCGATAGGTCGGTGAGTGTCGGCCACGGTTGGTGCGACATGTCGGTGAAACAAAAGTTTTTGCTGTGTGAAGACGATCGTTCCGTCGAGGGACCGGAAACTGAAGTCTTTCCAATAACTCCGAAGAATCAATGTCTCCGCTCACAATGTTAGACAAGAACAAGATGTCGCCGATGCGGCGTCTCTTTTCCCGAGTAGTTACGTTGTAGTGCCCCGCCCTTAAGTCATACGATGTTAATTCGCCGCAAAGGTTGTCCATAAAACAGAGGTGGTACAAAAAACGCTTTTGCACTTTCTCCAACCTATAAATGTGCTTTTTGTAACAGGGACACCAAACGGTGCCACAATATTCAATTAAACTACGCACATAAGAATTAAATAGGATCTTAGATATATCTGGACTGTTAAAGAGCTTTGTTTGACGAATTGATCACAAACCTGGTAATTGGAGCGCCCTGTGTCGCGATGTGATCGATATGTTCTCGGAAATCACGTTTGTTGTCGATAACTGTCCCGCTCGCACACAGCCGCCGACACGACCGAGAAACGATTGCTCTCCCTGTATGTCGGACCGATCACGGACCGCTCACGGACCGCTCACCCTCGCACCGCGCGTGTTCACACCACAACGATGTCTGTCATCACATCGATATCTTCGACGCGTCATCAACACCATACAAACATGTATTAATCCCATAAACTGTTAACTCATATTCCCTACTGTTCAGATGTTATCACTTTCACAAAACAGTGTGTAATATTTAAGTGCATGTTGTGTTCGCGTCTAGAAGGCCGTTCTCCTAACATGTCTGTATAGTTCTGTTTTCTGTGTTATTTTGTTGTAACGTCCAGTTTGTGAACCTAATTAATAAAAAAAAATTAAAAAAAAAAAAATTACTCCCATGTCTCGAACGCTTGACACTTTCATAATCTTCATAATCTTTTAATAAAATAAGAAGCAGAAATAGGTGTTGGTTTTCTCGATAAAATCACGTGAAAACACTTCGAAGTGTCAATTGACATTTTATTTTTAAACCACACACCACTCGTAAACTTTATTCATATCGAGCTGAGAAGCGTCAACGTCGCTTGAGGATTCTATAACTCTATATAATTGAAGATCATCAGCAAATAGTTTAAATCTATAATTTAGAGAATGGCACAAGTCGTTGATGAAATATATAAAGAAACAGAAAATGGGGCCAACGTGAGAGCCCTGGGGCACACCTGATGGCTCTTCTCTTGGCTGTGTTGTTGTTGTGCCGACCCCACCTAGTGTGGGATGAGGACAAGAAGAAGAAGAGAAGAAGTTTTAGTAATTTGCTTAATGCCACATGTATGTGCATCTCTTTCATTTCAATTGACTAAAATTCAATAATGTAACTAAAATTCGTAGCATTTTTGGGAAATAAGATAGAAATCCTTAACGGTTTTGATAACTGGCAGGAAATAAAGTAAACTGACCTGCACAGAGCAATTTTGAGTTTCAAATAACTCTGGTAGTAGTACTGCTGGAACGCCGGCGGCTGCCTGACGAACATTTCTGTGACCCTGCAATCATACTGCACATAACATATATACTACTGGTGTCATTCCCGGCGGAGCGTCGGACCCGGGGCCGGGGCCGGGGCCGGGGCCGGGGCCGGGGCCGGGGCCGGGGCCGCGCCAGCTCCACCACGGTACTATCACGCGGACAGTGCGAGTGCGCTCGGCCAGCGCTTCTGATACACTCGACATTACAGGCGATGTGATTCGACCGCCGATCACATCGTCACTTTGAAATGCGAACGTTTGATAAATGGATGTGTTTTTTACTTAATAACACCAGAACGAAGATTTATCATATCTAGCGATAACAGATAGAATTATTTCAGACATTACACACGTTATTAGACACTTCGGTCTAATGTAAAATACCATTTCGCCAATAAAATGCTGCTGTGTTAGCACAATGGAACATAAATTATATTTTATCACAACAAAAACATTTCTTTTATCAATTTTTTATATGACGTATAACTGTGTTAAACTGTGACACGACTTCTGGTCCGCGGGGCGTTCGGTGCTTCGAACCCCGGCAGGGGCGAACGGTCTGTGATGAGTATGGATGTTTGTCTCGCGACCCGGATTTGTGTGTGATGCGATCCTCCCGCGACATAGGACATCCTAGTGCGGGTGGCGTGTGTGATGAATGAAACTCGCGCACGTGTAAATATCCATTAACAGCCAGCCGATAAAACGTGATTAGTAAACATTCACTGAAGGCCAATTATAAATTTCCACAAATAGCCAAATTAGTTAACAAAACAAAAGTTTATGGGCGACATCTAGATGTGTGGAGTAAATATATATAATTATAAATACAAATTAAGATAACTTATCTATACATAGACATATTTAGCTTTCAAAAAATTTACAACTAAGTGCATGTTTCAATGTTGCAGAAGTGTGGTGTGAAACATCAATATCGAGTTTATTGGATATATCGTTAAAGCATTTGCGCGCCCGAATGAAGAACGAATTCTGCCTGTAGCTAGTGTTCGCTAACGGTACGTCGAGTAGCTTTGGACTCCTATAGATCCTGTCAGCGGTGCGGAGTCCGGGGCGACTGAGTAGATCCGGGCAGTCGACTGAACCGTTCGCTATCCCCGAGATATACGTGAGATCAGCTATGCTTCTCCTCTCACGAAGTGGTAGAAAATTAAATTTGCGACATCTCGCGTTATAATCCGGTAAAAAGATTTTTGATCGGAATAGGGTTGTTCACCTTTTTTTGAAATGGTTCTTAAATTATTCAGCACGCCGAAATACACACCTGGCATTTTTAAATGTTTTTTTAAAGAACTCTAAACAATGAAAAATGATGTTTTTATTTCAACTTTTAAAATTGGCGCTAAAACATATAATCAATGGCGGCCTGTACCCGTATGACGTCACCAGGGCAATAACACATAGTGGTGTAACAATACGTTTGGCTTGCTTGTTGTAGTGTCGCGCGTAATCGATTTCAGAATCGATTATATACCTGTGGTTGTTGGTTGGAACCAACAGCACTAGACAGTAATGGAATTAACCTCAACAGCATCGGACTGAGACTAAAAAAATACAATGAAAGGTATTTGCCAATACTCACCACGCTTGGCAGGCGGGTTGGCGAGCGCAGTACAAAATGTGAGTCTCAGAAGGCGCTGCTGCCCATCCTTCTGGTACGTGATCCCTTAGTCGACTCTTACGACACCCACGGGAAGACATGGGGGGGTACTATTCTAAGCCGGTACCCCACGGCCCTGTTTGTACCAACCTTTAAAATTGTCAAACTTCATACATTATTACTTTTAGAAGTTTATAATGTTACACGAGCTTGGTATTTTAATAAATTTATTGTTATTCATTTATTTACTTGTACATTGCACAGAATATATTCTCGTACTGTACTCGATTAATACTCACCAGGCCAGATAATCGATTCTCAAACTGTTGATAAGGCACGACACTATCATGTCACACGTTTGTTATTGCCCTTATGACATCATTTCCGCCGCTTCTTTTGTTTGAGGTCACGTGACTTCCAACAAATTTATACACATTTTGTTTATTCAAAATAAAATCAATCCAATGCGTGATCAATAGTTTGTTACATTCAGTGAGTTATTTTCTCCAACCGCTATTGTTTTGACATTACATTGTAGTTTATTGTTGAGTGTGTCAACTACCCGCTTGTAAATAGCGTAGGAACCTTTTCTGAATACCGTCTGTGTGAGATACATATGTATCGTATGTGGGATTCCATACCTGCTGCACATGCCAGGCGGCTGCGACGGTCGTATTACCGTCTCGCTCACTCTGCTCGATAACGAACCGTTCTCTCTACGTCAGTGATCGAGTAAGGCTACCATTTGCTTAATACACAATTTTGAGTGTTCAACTTATTTTGTTGGAAGTCTTACAAGTCTAATACACTTTAAAAAAATATGACTTAAGAGAACAGGTCACGAAGTCAAGTCTCCGCCCGCGGGGCCCACGACACGACACCGACGCAGATACGACGAGAGATAACTGTGATTATATACTTAAGTAACATGAGGTGTGAGATGTGCTTATTGTTATGATCAGTGTAAAGGACATATCCGCCCCTCCCGCCCGCGAGCGTCACAACAGCCCCGAGGTGGAGTCGGCGACGCGCGCAGTGTGGCGCGGTGTGTAGTGTGGCGCTGACCTCTCGTAGAGCGGCTCTATGAAGTTCTGCCGGAAGGTGAGGAGCAGATCGAGAGCGTCGTACCCGGCGACCAGGCCGTACTCCAGCAGGCAGACGGCCTGCCCCACGCACGCCGCGCTCGCTGGAACAGGACCGCTGGCCGCTTGTACAGGGTTACAAACGAGCGCGCCGACCGCGTCACGAGTATCGTTCACAGAAGAGCGAGCACGTATTATACATCAGCGGACGTGAGCGAAGGAGACGGAGATATGCGACGAACACGACTGGTGATCTCTGTTATTTACACACACACCAATCAGAGTCGTACTCCATGTAACAGTTGAATTATCGATTAAAAATATTTTTTAACAATATTTTTAATGAGAATGTTCAATAAGAGGTATGTTCTTAATTGATCAATGTTTTTCTTAATATATGATAGATAAATGCGTCGTTGATGAATATACATTCGATATAATGATTTAGTTAAATGAGAGGAAGGAATCAGCGCAGCAGCGGTTCCAGCTCACATATGCCGGATGTCCGGTGCGGGCGCTTCCCTGTTCACCCGCCGAGAGCTGTGCTCTAACTAAACATTTGTGTTATGTACGCTATCGCTTAGCAGGCGTCGGTGCTCGTACGAGATATTTCGTGTACGAACCGCCTTAATGTTAAATTCTCAAACATTAATCAACTTAGGTTAGCTAGTTTAGGTTCGCAAACTGAGCGAAACAGCATTTACAAATCAATATTAAGACACAGTGAGAACATGGATTACTGAACGCCCTACTCTGTGCGAACACAGCATGCACAACGATAGTTGTTTCTAAAACTAAAGAATAATAATTTGAATAAAAGAAAATCAATTTAAACAAAAGAAGAAAATCAACTTATCAAGATTTGAAATAATTTACTTTTAATGTTTTTGACCGATGCACTGAAAATATCTAATTCACAACAAATATCGTTATAAGAAGAGCACAAACGATTCAGTGATGAGTTCTGACCGTAGTGTGTTCGGCTTGATGGAGGAACATTCAATGTTTCACGACTTATCAGGCGGCTCCAGCTCGAGGACAGTAAAAGGCATTGTTTCTAGTAACTCTGGGCAATCTGTTTTACCTGTAACAATGTTTTGTAGGAACACAATGTCAGCTACCCTGCGCCTGACTTCCAGTGTGGTTACTTTGTAGTGACTGAGTCTTGAGTTATACGATTCAAGGCTACCACAGAGATTACTAGCATAAGTAAGGTTATACAAAAACTTTTTTTGAAGCTTTTCGATTCTATTTATGTGAATGGCATAAAACGGGCTCCAAACTGGACTGCAATATTCGAGAAAGCTGCGTATGTAGCCGTTAAAAAGTAAAATTGGAATTTCTGGTTCTTTGAAGGTTTTAGTTTGCCTTAAGACAGAACCGGCCATTTTGGCTCCTTTCTTGGTTATATGATCTATATGCTCTCTGAAATCTAACTTTTGATCTACTACAATGCCCAAGTCACGTATGCTGGAGACCTCTGCAACCGGATCACTACTAGTAAAATAAGTAGCATTGACAGGGTTCAGTTTGCGGGTCAATTTCATATAAAAACATTTGGTAGGATTAAGGGTCATATTGGGAGTTGGCTTAGCTAGAAGTAAAATAGATCAAAAATGGGGGCAGAGAGGTACTCACGTATGTCGGCCCAGGGCTGCGGCAGCCTGTACACGTGTAGCTGCGCATGCGTGTCCACGCACACCGCCACCCCGCCCAGCCACGACACCTCCACGTGCGTCACCCACCCCCCGCCACCGCCCCCGCGCGCCGCGCCCGCACCCGCGCCCGCGCCCGCGCCCGGCCCCCCGCCGCCATTCTTGTGAGCACAGAAGGCAAGTGTTGGTCCCGTCTTGTAAATAAATATAATAGTTGTGCCAGTGGCCGGTGACACCCAGCATACGTCGTGTCCGTCGGTAATATCATAGTGGGCTTATTGGTCGGTCCCTGCAGACAGCGGCACCGGCGACCGGCGTCGTCCGGCAGCCTTCCTCGGGGTCTTGGCAGGTCCCTCTCGCACCGGATCAGCGCCAAACCCGTACTCAATAATATACTGAGCGTGAGTTTTAACTATATGTGTCATCTTCTCAATTTAAACAGATTTATCCATATATAATGAATTTGTTAGGTCTCAAATATTGAAATAAACATATATATATATATGTAGCGCCGCAGTGGCAGTTTTGACTGCGGTGTGTTTGACATACTTAGCGGATATGTTAATTATTACATTGCAAGTCATCGTTATTGAACCACGTCTCGAGTGTTCACTTGTATGCGCTGACTAAACTAAAACTTCTGAAAGATAAACTAAATGATAAAAAGGTCTCGGACAAAATGCGATTTCCAATTTGAAACCTTTTTTATTCATTCAATTGTAGTCCTCCAGCTAGCACTAATGGACGGCAAAACATTGATGAAGGTTAATTGTAGATGTCGGAGATGGCGCCCGCGCCGCCGCCGATACAGGCGAGCGGGAGCGAGCAATACCACGGGGGCTTGCCGCGCCCCGCGCCCCGCACCCTCGCCCCGCCCTCTATACGATCTACCATTCATTCTAACCACTACACTGTTCACAACTCTACAATGTATACTCAGTTTTTGATTGAAAATTCTCGTGTTTGACAAACAAACAAAAACACACATTACATAAAGACACATATTGTATATATATATATTATCTGGCTTTACTCACGTCGATAGTGGAAGTAATTCGAGGTAGGTTTCGGGCATGTCCGACGCCCGTCCTCAGGTGAGTCTACGCCGTGGGCTCGCGGCGACCCCCGCGGGCGGCGGCGCGCTCGGCTCGCCGGGGGGCCGCGGGGCGGGCGGGCGCCCCCGCCGGGGCGCGGCGCGTGTCCAAGTATATGTGGAAAGGGGGAAACACTTTGACCATAAACGTGAATAAAGCCAAATAATAATCGATAGTCAGTGTTGAGCTATGATTGTGATCGATGTGTTGAGTGCGCTGGTGTCTGTGTGTGCGTGTGTGCGTGTGCCTGGTCGGTGTTGACCGACCGCCGGGTGCTCGCACATGTGGCGACGGCTGACGTCATCGATCTAATAAATAATAGTCTCGTTCGTTGATACTCACAGGTACGACCCCTTGGCCGTACTTGGGCTTCTTAGGCGACGAGGTCCCGGCCGCGGGGGCTTCCGGAGCCAGGCCTGGGGCGCCCTCGGTCGCCACCGGCCGACTGCACAGCTGGAACACGATCGGATCAATAAATGAATTATGTGTATTCACATGCGGTGTGGTTGTCGTCTACGAAATTTCATATTTGAAATATGGGTGAGTATTTATTTACCTAGAATATCTAACAAACAGTCGGATGATACTACTTAGAACTAAGAAAAAAGCTTTTGATGGAAGTGGCTGATGCATTAAAAATATGGCTCCCAACATACAAGGTTGTGAGAGGACCAGAGCCGGTGGGATGGAGAATGCCGACTATATGTTGCAGCACGCAGCGACGGCGTGAGGGCTGTGCGGTCGCCGGGCGGGACCGCCGCTGGTGCAGGGCTCGGCGACTCGTCAACAGTTAGTCGACGACAGAGGTCGCTGACGTACGAGAGACGATACAATTACGAATTACGATGATGATATAACTGTTTTGTTTCATTCTTTTTCAATTGTATCGATGTGAGTTTGATAGGGAGGATTCCAAATTGGGCTGCGGTATTACCATAACGAGTGCGTATATGGCTCACGGAACTCTAGTTTTGTCTCGGACAGCCCCAGGTCGCGAACATTACCATAACGAGTGCGTATATGGCTCACGGAACTCTAGTTTTGTCTCGGACAGCCCCAGGTCGCGAACATTACCATAACGAGTGCGTATATGGCTCACGGAACTCTAGTTTTGTCTCGGACAGCCCCAGGTCGCGAACATTACCATAACGAGTGCGTATATGGCTCACGGAACTCTAGTTTTGTCTCGGACACCCCCAGGTCGCGAACATTACCATAACGAGTGCGTATATGGCTCACGGAACTCTAGTTTTGTCTCGGACAGCCCCAGGTCGCGAACATTACCATAACGAGTGCGTATATGGCTCACGGAACTCTAGTTTTGTCTCGGACACCCCCAGGTCGCGAACATTACCATAACGAGTGCGTATATGGCTCACGGAACTCTAGTTTTGTCTCGGACAGCCCCAGGTCGCGAACATTACCATAACGAGTGCGTATATGGCTCACGGAACTCTAGTTTTGTCTCGGACAGCCCCAGGTCGCGAACATTACCATAACGAGTGCGTATATGGCTCACGGAACTCTAGTTTTGTCTCGGACACCCCCAGGTCGCGAACATTACCATAACGAGTGCGTATATGGCTCACGGAACTCTAGTTTTGTCTCGGACAGCCCCAGGTCGCGAACATTACCATAACGAGTGCGTATATGGCTCACGGAACTCTAGTTTTGTCTCGGACAGCCCCAGGTCGCGAACATTACCATAACGAGTGCGTATATGGCTCACGGAACTCTAGTTTTGTCTCGGACAGCCCCAGGTCGCGAACATTACCATAACGAGTGCGTATATGGCTCACGGAACTCTAGTTTTGTCTCGGACAGCCCCAGGTCGCGAACATTACCATCATCATCATCATCATCATCTCAGCCATAGGACGTCCACTGCTGGACAAAGGCCTCCCCCATTGATTTCCACAAGGACCGGTTGGAAGCGGCCCGCATCCAGCCCTTGCCTGCGATCTTAGTCAGGTCGTCTGTCCACCTAGTCGGTGGCCGTCCTATGCTGCGCTTGCCAGTCCGTGGTCTCCATTCGAGAACCTTTCGGCCCCAACGGCCATCGGTTCTTCGAACTATATGCCCTGCCCACTGCCACTTCAACTTGCTAATCCGCTGGGCTATGTCGGTGACTTTCGTTCTTCTACGGATCTCCTCATTTCTGATTCGATCACGTAGAGAAACCCCGAGCATAGCCCTCTCCATAGCTCGTTGTGCGACTCTGAGCCTGTTCAGAAGGCCTATAGTCAGAGACCACGTTTCAGTTCCGTAAGTCATCACTGGTAACACACATTGTTCGAAGACCCTCGTTTTCAGGCATTGCGGTATTTTGGACGAGAAGACGTCTCGGAGCTTTCCGAACGCTGCCCAGCCGAGTTGGATTCGACGATTGGCCTCTTTCTCAAAGTTGGACTTACCTAATTGGACTGTATGTCCTAGGTAGATGTAATGGTCAACAACTTTGAGAGTCGAGTTCCCAATTGATATGGGGGCGGGCGCAACATGGGCATTTGACATAATTTTCGTCTTGTCCATGTTCATTTTAAGGCCCACCCTTAGGGAAACTCTGTTGAGGCCTTCGAGCATCGTGCTGAGGTCTTCCATGGATTCTGCTATGACCACAATATCGTCGGCAAACCGAAGGTGAGTGATGTACTCGCCGTTGATGTTGATGCCGAATCCTTGCCATTCCAAGAGCTTGAAGGCGTCTTCCAATGCGGCAGTGAACAGTTTCGGAGAAATAACGTCTCCCTGTCTCACGCCTCGTTGCAATGGAATCGCCCTCGAAATTTGCTCTTGTACTCGGACCGACATGGTGGCGTTATTGTACAAACACTTCAGCACTTCGATATACCGATGGTCAATACGGCACCGCTGGAGAGACTCAAGCACCGCCCACGTCTCGATCGAATCAAAGGCTTTCTCATAGTCCACAAACGCTAAACATAAGGGCAAGTTATACTCTTCGGTCTTCTGTATAACTTGCCGCAGCGTATGGATGTGGTATATGGTGCTGTAGCCTTTTCGGAAACCGGCTTGTTCGGGAGGCTGGAAGTCATCAAGCCTACGTTCGAGACGATTCGCGATGACTCTTGAAAACAGCTTGTAAACATGGTTCAGAAGCGAAATGGGTCTGTAGTTCTTAAGCAATGTGTTGTCACCCTTCTTAAAGAACAACACCACTACGCTTCTGTTCCATGCTTCCGGCGTTGACCCTTCGAGGACAACGGAATTAAAGAGTTTCTGAAGGACTTTCAGTATCGGTGATCCACCCGCTTTCAGAAGCTCTGATGTGATTCCGTCGTCACCCGGTGCCTTGTTGTTTTTAAGCTGCTTCAGAGCCATCCTAATCTCGTATAGGCTGATGTCCGGGATGTCTTCGGTATAGTGCCGGGTTAGCTTGGCTCTTGGGTCTTTGGCCAAGCTGTCAACAGGTTTAGCGACCGAAGTGTATAGCTGTCCATAGAACCTCTCGATCTCTCCAAGCACCTCTGCTTTGGTCGACGCTATACTGCCATCATCTCTCTTCAGCTTAGTCATCTGGCTTTGCCCAATAGACCTGTCTCTTGCAAACACTTTGGAGCCTTTTCTCCGTTCGATCGTATCTTTAATACGATTTGTACTAAAGGTACGGATGTCGTGTCGCAAGGATTTCCATATTCGTCTATTGAGCTGCCTATATGACGCAGCATCATCGGATGATTGCAGTTGCAACGAGCGTCGTTCAGCCATGAGGTCGAGGGTATGGCTGGAGAGTTTTTGAGGTCTATTTGTACGGCGGGGTTTAAAGAACTTAGACCCCACTTGTCTTCAATTCTGTTCTCTGCGAAATTATTCTTTGCCAGCGAACACATATCCAGCTGCCACGTTGACACTTATTCTGTGTTTTATATGTTCATTGCTTATTCTCAGAGCCAGCCAATTGCACGGATTGACACATGATGCATACGTATCCGATTTATTATAATTATTGCAAACATGAGTGTATAATAAATAAGAATTACAATGCGTACAAACATTTAACTATATTGAGACACAAAAAAGATGAAAGAGGAGTAGAGGTTAAACACATGAGTCGACGTGTCCTAACTAATAAGTAACCATAGATATTATAGCAGCAATGCTGCGTTCGAGCAAGCCCGTATTAAGTTTTTATATTTAATATCTGATGTTTTTTATTTGTTGTTCATTTTGTAATTTTTTTTATTTTTATTCCCATGTTTCACAAATATTATCTCCTAATGGTACATAAACTACTAGTTACATGTACGTTCGTGATGCCAGTCTGAGTTCCTACTGAAAATCAGTGCGACGGTTATCCAACCTTAGCATTATGCTGAGTGGGAACTCATTCCTGGCATCGCGCAGCACTACAACAAACATTTAGATAAAGCTATATGTTATTACTTGTATGTATTTATATATTCTTAATATTACTGTGTGTTCTTATATATATGTTTTTACTGTTGTGGTGTTGCCTATGTCAAGAATAAATGTATTTCTTCTTTCTTTCTTTCTTTCTTTCACTTCGTGGACAGTTTCTACAAACCTGTTGTTGGTCTCGTCCACCGACGCAAAGTTCTCAAGGCAACTAAAGCGATTGGATAACTCAAGTTGAAAGCTCTCGGGGTTTTGGATATGGACATTTTGAGGTCGGAGCGTGGATTTCATCAAACGGGACCTCTCAAGTTTAACATTAATATTCAATGTGCCTCTTACCATGCGGTGATCACTACCGGTTTTGACCATATTGATCACAGAGACATCATTGAATATTTGTTTCTTGGTGGTCATGATGAAATCGATCTCATTTCTTGTGGAACCGTTGGGGCTCAACCAGGTCCATTTCCTTTGAGGCGGCTTCTGAAAGAAAGAGTTCATCATAAAGAGTCCCTCTTTCTCCATGAAGTCGGCCAGCCTCTGTCCCCTAGGGTTCCGTTGTCCATAACCAAATTGCCCCACTCTCAACTCTCCATCACTTCTTTCGCCCAACTTTGCGTTAAAGTCCCCCATAACAACATTGTAATGGGTCTTGGAGGTATGTATGGCCCTACTAATGTCCTCATACATAGCCTCTACCTCCTCATCGGTTCCGAGTTTCGAGGTCGGTGCATATACCTGACTGACCTTCAACGAATATCTGCTTGATATTCTGAGTATTAGGTATGCCACCCTGCTCGAAACGCTGTCGATGGTGATGATGTTGTTAGCGAGGGACTTGCGAACGAGAAATCCGACACCACCTTGGGACTTTTGGTCGCCTTCCCGGTAGTAGAGCAAGTTACCGGATTTGAGAGTTATGGTGTCCTCACCCTCTCTACGGACTTCACATAACCCTAAGATATCCCAGTGTAACTTACTCATTTCTTCTTCCAGTTCGACGATCTTCTCGTCTGCCAACAAAGATCTTATATTGTGTGTTACCAGGGCCAGAGGTCGTTTTTTCAGGGAGTGGTAGCCGGGAATCTGCCGGAGATTCTTAGCACCCCCTGCTCCACCGTTACACTGGCCGCTACCGGAGCCAGCATTAGCGGAGCTGCCAGGGACTGGGGGCCTGGTCACTTTTCGTTGTATCATACTGGGGGGGGGTTTGCCAATACTCGCCACGCTTGGCATGCGGGTTGGCGAGCGCAGTATATAAAATACGACCCTCAGAAGGCGCTGCTGCCCATCCTTCTGGTACGTGATCCCTTAGTCGACTCTTACGACACCCACGGGAAGACATGGGGGGGTACTATTCTAAGCCGGTACCCCACGACACAAAACATTACCATAACGAGTGCGTATATGGCTCACGGAACTCTAGTTTTGTCTCGGACACCCCCAGGTCGCGAACATTACCATAACGAGTGCGTATATGGCTCACGGAACTCTAGTTTTGTCTCGGACACCCCCAGGTCGCGAACATTACCATAACGAGTGCGTATATGGCTCACGGAACTCTAGTTTTGTCTCGGACACCCCCAGGTCGCGAACATTACCATAACGAGTGCGTATATGGCTCACGGAACTCTAGTTTTGTCTCGGACAGCCCCAGGTCGCGAACATTAGCAACGTCGTCAACCGGAACACCATCTATGTTGCAAACTGCGACCATTGAGTATTTATTTCGAGTGAATTTGATATGCAGGCACTTCGAGGAGTTTAGAATCGTTCTGTTCGAGCACCAGTGGTTGACCCTGATAAGGTCGTTTTGTAGCGTTGCAATATCATCGTGAGATTTTATTGCTCAACATTTTTCTAAAATCTGAATTTTGTCGTTGATTTGACAAGGAAGAAGAGCGGCCCGAGATGTGAGCCTTGTGGTACACCTGATGGCACAATTCTAGTTGAAGACTCAAGGCCACGAACAACGACCAATCGCGAGCGATCCAACAGGCATGACTCGCACCATCTAAGCAAGCATTATGCATTAAATATAATGTTGATATGTGGAAATAGAGAGTGATGACTTCGAACAAATAAACAAATTTCATATACAGCTATGACAAAGGAAAAATAATTAACTTTTTGAACAAAAGACAATAAAAAGTGTGTACGACACAATGCCCCGACACGGTTTACGGTGCGCTAGGGTCACGTGATAACGTCATAAGAGAACAGACAACCGATCGTGGCTCTCTATCGCCCGTGGCGCGCTCTCGCTCGCACGCTCGGCTCGGGCGTCGTGCTGTCCCGTGCGCGCAGTCGGCCGCGGCGTTCATCGATTTATAACACGTTATCATGTCAATAAACTAACTAATTTATAGATAAGTTCAGTTCACTTCGGATTCGTTGTAAGATTAGGCATTACACGAGATAAAACTGGTTCATTACAATGTCATCGAAAATATAAATAATAAACTTATTCATTAAACACTATTTACCGTCTAAAATTCAAGCTATTTTAATATAATATAATATTTAATATAATCTGCTAAAATCGAATGAAATACTGAAGGAGAAAATCAAACATTATTTATCAATTCTATCGGGACCGGATCGCGTCAAAAACATTTAAGGCGTTTATTATATTAAAATTACAAGGTTTTCATCGTCAGTGTTCTTGTAGTATATTGGTCCATGTTAACTAATAGATAATGTTCTGCAACCGGTTATAACTGGATTGATTTGCCTATGAATAATTAGATAGATATGATATATAGATAGAGATAGGAAACACATTTATCTATTTATCAACGTTTTTAGTCATTATATACCTATTTTCTTTTTATTTCTCCACCATTATTCATTTTTTTATTCATTGTATTATATAAAGAAGATAAGATTATATAAGTAACTGGAGAATAGTTTTATATGTGGAAACTGTATTAGCTTGTTCGTACTACACTCATTTTGTCCTATAGTTATTCATTAATCTGTTTGTTTTCCATTAAATAAATAACACGTATGAAGCGTTTCGCTTCCGCTTTCACAATGCGCATTGGCAAGGTATAGAACTAGTCGCCTCCGGTGGAGTGTGCCAGCGGTCCAAGCGGGTACCACCCCGGCGCGCTCGAGTCACGAGCGAACGTATATCGCACGTGTCAGGCTTGCGAGCGACACCTTACACCACACCACACTACGCCACGTCACGCCACGCCGTCGGCCTCACTCGACCGCTCGAACGCGACCTTGAAATGCTTTTATAAACATAGATACTCACGAGATGTAGCGTCCCCCGCGCCAGCAGATGCAGGGCCCCGCGCGTGGCGAGCACGGCGTGCGGGGCCCCCAGCGGCAGCCGCGCGCTCGCCACGCACGCGGCGCGCTCGCCCGCGCCCCCGCCGGGCCCCTCCCACGCCGCCGTCCGCGCCCACACCTGCCGCACACACACTGGTCAACACATCCGGGGCTCATTGTTACAACGACCAGTCGTCGCCAGGGTTGCCACACCACCGGAACACACACTAAAACCGCTACTACGCAGCTACCGTCCAGTAGCTAACTATATATAGCTCGACTATAGTTGGCATCGACTATATCACTCTGCAGCGACGAGGTCAGCATTCAACACTGTACTTATTTATTAAACGAAGATTCATTAGTCTTAAAACAGTCAACGGCGAACGGTACATTATATATGCCTAGTGTTACACGTATGTAGAGACAAAGGTGACCGCTCGCCATCGGGTGGGCCGTCTGCTCGTTTGCCCCGTATCTATGCACGAAACCGTAGTATCTCAGTCCGTAACCCGAGCGGTCACTTGGACTAGAGCAGTATAAACTTACGACCGTGTTGAAGCTGTCCGAGACAGGTTTTGGCCCTCCGCCCGCCGCCGGGCCGTCTTGTACCGGACCTGGAAACAGCACCGAACAGATATACAACTTTACTTCTAGCTTAAACATCGTATAATATATCATTCATATTTTCAAAAACAATGATTGGTTCGTGGTTATGCGAGCAACGCAGGCCTTTTCCTGTAACTGGCTAAAACTCTGGGCTGTGAACAAACTTACAATTTGTTCACACCACTATTATAAAGCTCGAGCGCTTTTGTCTTTTCTGTAATTTTATTTGATATTAAGTCTTAATAATTAAATAATTTAATCTGTAATAATAACAGTTTTCCAATAGTAGTAAAGTAAATTCTCTTTTAAAAATATTTTGTGACAAGCTTTTTATTGAATTTGGTAGTTTGTTATAAACATGAATCGCAGTAATAGTAATAGCCTAATGCATTAGTCGGAGCTCGATGTAGTTTGTTATAAACATGAATCGCAGTAATAGTAATAGCCTAATGCATTAGTCGGAGCGCGATGTAGTTTGTTATAAACATGAATCGCAGTAATAGTAATAGCCTAATGCATTAGTCGGAGCGCGATGTAGTTTGTTATAAACATGAATCGCAGTAATAGTAATAGCCTAATGCATTAGTCGGAGCGCGATGTAGTTTGTTATAAACATGAATCGCAGTAATAGTAATAGCCTAATGCATTAGTCGGAGCGCGATGTAGTTTGTTATAAACATGAATCGCAGTAATAGTAATAGCCTAATGCATTAGTCGGAGCGCGATGTAGTTTGTTATAAACATGAATCGCAGTAATAGTAATAGCCTAATGCATTAGTCGGAGCGCGATGTAGTTTGTTATAAACATGAATCGCAGTAATAGTAATAGCCTAATGCATTAGTCGGAGCGCGATGTAGTTTGTTATAAACATGAATCGCAGTAATAGTAATAGCCTAATGCATTAGTCGGAGCGCGATGTAGTTTGTTATAAACATGAATCGCAGTAATAGTAATAGCCTAATGCATTAGTCGGAGCGCGATGTAGTTTGTTATAAACATGAATCGCAGTAATAGTAATAGCCTAATGCATTAGTCGGAGCTCGATGTAGTTTGTTATAAACATGAATCGCAGTAATAGTAATAGCCTAATGCATTAGTCGGAGCTCGATGTAGTTTGTTATAAACATGAATCGCAGTAATAGTAATAGCTTAATGCATTAGTCGGAGCGCGATAAATATTTGAAGGAGAGCCTAGTTCCGCCCAGAATAATGTTAATGCAATAAACCTTAAAAAACACTTTAAAATGTTAGATAGACGTTAAATGTAAAGTATGGATTTGAATAGGTTATTTTTTTATGCTGTATAGATTGACCACTATTTCATTTGATGGGCAGTGACGATGTGGTCGAAGATGTTATCACGCTAGACCTAGAATGCTCATTGGCTCTCAAGGACTGCTGCCTGAACACACTATGTGCTTGGTGACAGTTTTTCGAACTTGAGGGTGGTAGCTAGCCAGGCGGGTATTCGAAAGTACCCTACCACCATGCTGGGAATTCGATAACGGTGTTACCTTCACCGGAAGCTCAAGCTGTTGTTGGGGTTCGAACCGGTGTCCGTCAGCTTGACAGGCGACGTTAGGTATTGCTGGTATGCGCTCGGACGTAAGTGGAGGTAGATAACACGTGATTTTCGATTTGTGCGAACAAGCGAGGCGAGTCCACAACTAGAGCGAGTGAACGCCCGGCGCCGGCGAGCCGCGCCGCGCCGGCTAAAACCGTCATTACAATAGGAAACGTTAATACGCGTAACCGCTCCTGCTAGGCCGAGGCTATAACGGTGTAAGCGCCGCTCGCACGAGCCTACACACACATTAGTTCCACAATAAGGTTCAGTTAAACATACCTTTAGAGAGCAGCTTGTGGACAGGGTGCGCTTTCTCCGTACACTTCCACAGGGAGAGGGCGGCGCCGGCGCCGGCGATCAGCAGCGAGTCGCTGTCTTCGCGCAGGGTCCACGATATCGACACTGGACAGTAGAAAGGTGGCAGACAGTTCTGAGTGTCGACGGTGTATCTGACGAATCGCTGCGCGCTTGTATTTCATGTTGGGGCGCACGGGCGGCGCGCGGAGCGTGCACCATACGAGCGTTGAGAGGAGCATAAACAGTTGCAGTAAGAGCGCGCGCACAGCACGCACAGCGCGCGCGCGGCACGTATTTCGCCAGATCTGTACGCGCCCTCAGGGAAATGGACTAGCCTATTGTCCAGTAAGCCTCGACATGTTATTGCGCCGATCAATCACGGGAAATGTAAGTAACGTGAGCTATAATATACTATACATACAGTAATGAATCTGCATTTCCGCATAAATACAATCTGGGTATTTTCAAGTCACAAGTGAACAGGCATATTCTAGGCAGGCATGCTCCATCGTAGACCGAATCATCACTTAACATCAGGCGAGATAGTGGTCAAACGCTTGCCGATTCACATAAAAAAACATAACACAAAAGAAAATTTCGAGTTTGCATTTCTCACAGAGAATGAAATGAAATCGTTAGTTTCTGGTATAATTTGTGTTACTAATTATCGACACAAAACATAACAGGGAAAGATCTGTGGATACTGAGGAGTGCACACGTGCGGCCTCGCTAAGGCGGCGCGGGCGCGGGCGCGGGCGCGGGCGCGGGCGCGGGCGCGGGCGCAGGCGCGGGCGCGGGCGCGCTCTAAACACTCCGCCGCATCCGTGACGAGTCACGTGGCCGACCGTCCCCTTCGAGGAGGACCGGCCGTTTCCAGCAGTGGGCACGCTTTGGACCGATCGGGATCCGTTCGTAGTGGAGATCCCCCCGTCCGAGGAGGGGGGAGGAATGCGGCGCGCGCGGGCGCTCTACCCATTTTTCCATAACGCCGCGCCGTTTACAATTGTTTAATCATGATGTATTTCGGTTGTGTTACATTTGAAGGCTATATGTATGTCGGCGAGTGAGTGGTCAGGTTACAGAATGGCTGATACTGACCTGGCAGCGAGTTGTCGAGCAGATATACGGTTGGGAGCGGCTGCAGCAGCAGCGCGGGGGGCGGGGGGCGCGGCGGACTGCACAGGAAGCACCGCACGCAGGCCTCTCCCCCTGACCAGCATATCGCCGCTATCAGCAGGTTGCCGTCTGGGGACACACGATGGGATCGTGTAGCTGTGTGTGTGTCCGACAGGTGTGTGTGTTTTAAGATAACATAATTAACAATAGACAAATAACAATGTTTTACATGTGTACGAGTGCGTACATCGTTCTTGTGATCTGAATCGTAATAAGGGTTCTTAAAACACGAGTGCAAGTTAAGGAAACGAGCCGTGGGCGAGTTTTTTACAGCATTACACGAGTGTGTTAAGACCAAATTATGGTCAGTTTCATGCACTACTTTATCGAATCTCATAAAATAGATAATGAAATTAACGTAAAATACAGCATATGTTTGCATTTATTTGTAAACGTTTAGCGCGAAAATCCATTTGCTGGTCGCGCATGCGTGTTGCGCCGCGTCCACAGATTATGTGTAGAAAAACTGCGTTGGGTCCAGCTGAAGTTGTATCTTAATGGTGGAAAAGTAACATTTCAACACAATTGTCATAGAAGAGCCGTATCATAATGTAAATTTTTAAACTTATTTCGATACTAGTAGCGCCCTGCGGTTTCACCCTCGTCGATTACGGTTTTCCCGCTACATCAATTATTTCACAGGAATCAAATTTTACTGGGATAAAAAGTAGCCTATTTGATATTCTAGACTAAAAGCTATCTCTGTGCCAAATTTCATACAGGTCCGTTCAGCCATTCTGGCGTGATTGATTAACAAACATCCATAACTTTGACATTTATAATATTAGTGGGATATTGTCTAGACTGACATTCAAGTTCTGTTTGCGATTTTTGAATGTTTATATTTCAGTATGAGATTAGATAAAATTCTTATTCATATTTGGAATCCCTGTACCGATAGAGCAGCAGGCCCAGACCGCGGCACGGGACCTTCACATTACAGTGTTTGTGTGTGGCAGTGGCGGGCCTAAGGGAGGTCGTCATGGGGGCGCGGCTAACGGTAACATCACATCACACTGTCGTGATGTCGATGTACATAGTGACCATAGTGTTTGTGTGCGGCAGTGACGGACCTAAGGGAGGTCGTCATGGGGGCGCGGCTAACGGTAACATCACATCACACTGTCGTGATGTCGATGTACATAGTGACCATAGTGTTTGTGTGCGGCAGTGACGGACCTAAGGGAGGTCGTCACGGGGGCGCGGCTAACGGTAACATCACATCACACTGTCGTGATGTCGATGTACATAGTGACCATAGTGTTTGTGTGCGGCAGTGACGGACCTAAGGGAGGTCGTCATGGGGGCGCGGCTAACGGTAACATCACATCACACTGTCGTGATGTCGATGTACATAGTGACCATAGTGTTTGTGTGCGGCAGTGACGGACCTAAGGGAGGTCGTCACGGGGGCGCGGCTAACGGTAACATCACATCACACTGTCGTGATGTCGATGTACATAGTGACCATAGTGTTTGTGTGCGGCAGTGACGGACCTAAGGGAGGTCGTCACGGGGGCGCGGCTAACGGTAACATCACATCACACTGTCGTGATGTCGATGTACATAGTGACCATAGTGTTTGTGTGTGGCAGTGGCGGGTCTAAGGGAGGTCGTCACGGGGGCGCGGCTAACGGTAACATCACATTTATAAACATCTTAAAATGTACAATTCAGATAGACTGCATTAAAGTATCAAGGACAACCAGGTGACAGCGAATCTTTAATGTACATATGCTATTTTATATTTACTATCTGGAGAAGTATTTACTAGAACATCTTATACAGCGTTAAACACTAGGTTAAGTTATAAATCGACGGTCGCCGTAATGCAGTGGTTAGTGTCGGCTCGGATGTTTATGTGCTGTGATTGTGTAAGTCCATGCCTACCGCGATACAGGGAATCCTAGTGCGGGGGTCTGAGTGTATTAAAAAAAATACTGACTTTTATGTGAAATAGCAGCGTTGGTGACGCGATCCCTCGGCGTGCGCAGAGGCTCTACAGCGGTGGTGACGCCGCCTCCCCCCGCGCCGTCCCCCGCGCCGCCCCGCGGCACCAGCGCGCCCGCGAGCCCCGAGCACGTCACCACCACGGCGCCCGCCCGACCCACTCCGCTGGAATATAACAGCTAACAATAGCAACAAAGCAGACGTGCCCACTCGTGTGAGGCGATCCCCGTCGCCTGTCGACGTCTGTAGTATTGCCATATACCTATACTGCTCGGGAACGCCGAGGGAGGGAGCCACATGGTTCCACATGGCGCACGTGTGTGGCTGACTCTCATCACTCAACAACGTTATGTGGTATATAGATATAACATTTATAAGTTTTTTTGATTAGTTGTTTCGAATGTTGCCGGCACAATTTAAAACATTTGAATTCGAGATTACTAATGATTTCTCTCGTAATCCAAGTTGGGTACTGACAAGAGCTATAAACGCGCCTTTTTCTTAAAACTTCACCGGAAGCTCAAGCTGATGTTGGGGATCGAACCAGTGTTCGCCAGTTTGACAGGCGACGCTCCCCCCGCTGAGCTATCACTGCTTCATAAGAAGGAGGTTACTCTATTCGACCGTATGTATATTTTTTTTATATCTTCGCGGATAACTTTGTCGTTTATGAACCGATTTTGATGATTCTTTTTTTGTTTGATAGAGTATACTTCCCATTTAAATTTCATTAAAATCGGACAAGCAGTTTTTGAGTTACACTCCAATAACTGAAAAGTGCTACGCATACCTCGACGATATTATAGTTGCGGGTGAAGCCATCGGAGCACATACACAATGACAATTGATCCCGTGAGTAGCAAAGGTCACTGAAAGGGTGAAAAAAAATATTTTACCAAAACATGGAACCGACTTCAACAACTTATTTCACACTTGTGTCGAAGTCGGTTCCATTTTTATGTAAAACAATTGTAAGCTACGTGACAATGTCAAAGCTTGAAAGTCATCTCGCAAGCCTCACTTACGGTTTGTACAAGGACCACATAATGTTTAGCACTATTATCGACCCAGAGAACGCGCGGGGCGTGACGTCACCCTTACCCGAACCCTTTCAGCGTGGGCGTGGAGCGCAACACCTGGACCCGCTCGGTGACGGGCGCTTCCAGCTTCTTGTCCGATGCAACCACGCGCCGCCCGTTGTGGAAGAACGCTGCCTTTATTATGTGTTCGCCTGAAACGCATAGCACCGTATTCCTCTGAGATGTGCTGTAATGGTAAACACACTATCATTATGCCAGCATCTGTATTTAGGGCATCGATGTATGTGACCAGTGTTGACATATTATATGGAAACGAAACATGGGCACTGACTATGGGCCTCATTATCAACCTTTTAGTCAATTCCGAAAGGGTTTTTATTATTAGGGCATCGATTGACTACAGTCTATCTGATGTTGAGCGATGGTCCGGTGGACGGTCCCGCGATAAACAGCTGTCGGCGCTGTCACTGTGGAAGCATAACGGTTTGAAACAGCTGACAGAAAAGCTCAGGCGGACTGTGTCCAAGGATACGGCGTTAACTGCTTACCACGGCTGTTTCTTCCATTCTTAGCTATGGGTTAATCATTTGGGGAAATCCAGTTGAAGTAGATATGGATTTGAAGGTTCAAAAGCGATGTGTTCGAGTAATAAATAAGGCGTGGTTCCTGTATAGTTTCAAGCCACTTTTTAAAGCATGCAGTATTCTACCTCTTCCATGCATGTATATAAAGGAGACTTGTTTGTGCGCTAAAGCTCACCCACATTTTAAAACCAAAAGTAGCGAGCTTATCACTCGACAAAAGAGACCACGGTTTGCGGGACTAATACACCGACCTCTTTGTCGCAAATACATCTATAGTATAAATGTAACCAACATGTGTATTTTGATGTATAATAAACTTCCTGTCGAGCTTAACATATTAGATCATTATACATTTAGGAAAAAGTTAAATGACTGGCTCTTAAAGAAATGTTTTTATAGCGATAAGGAGTACTTAAGTGATAGATTTTAGGTATAAGAATCCAAATATTTGCACGTCTGCTTGCAGGCTGAAACTTGTACAGAAAATAATTTGCATTAAGACCTAAGAAGTGACATTGTTTTCTTGCAAATAAACAATTGATTTGATGTGATTTGATATAATATATATAGTGAGTGATCAGTTTGTGTGACATGATATAAGGAAGATAAGAGTGAGAAATGTGTAAGAAACTCTATTACACCCAATCTTAAGCAGGTGTTGACAGTTACAGTTTCATTTTAGGTGGTATCGAATTCTCCAGCTGTTGTAGTATCCGATAAAATTTACCTGGAAAGCTGGCGGAGTACAAACATTGCCACTCGTTAAGGAGGCAGTCCTTCTGGCCATACACGGACACATCTCCAACAGTTGTTCCTATCAGTAACTCTTTGCCTTCTATGTCCCATTCTAGCGCTGACACCTGAAACATCCAAGGTCCCATCTATCTAGTGTAAGAGCCGAGTAATAATTGAATTGTGTCTTCCTAAATGCTTACTTTGGCAGAGTTTTGGACATTATCAGGAGATAAACAACTAAAGATGATACCTTTTATTTCCTGAATGATAATGAAATAGTACCGATGGGTATACTACGCATTTTGTGTCATATCTGTCCCTACGTAAACATTACATTGATAAACCTCATAAATTGTATAAGTTAGGGATGGAATAAGAACAAGACGAAGAGGAACTATTTTTAGGAATTGAGATGTTCAATCATGTGTGTTGAGTTCCACTTCACTGGTATCTGTTGTTCAATTTATTTTGTGTCGAACTCATCAATGTAATGGTTTGCATATGCATAATAAACACCTGCCACTAATCTTTGGATTTATCAAAACATGTAAAAGAAATAACAAAAACTTCTATAATAATTTATACATTCAAAAAATCAACAACTTCTTCTTGTCCTTATCCCACACTAGGTGAGGTTTGCACAACATTTTTTTTCTCTTCCATTCTCTTCTATGATTGATCGTGTCAGTGCTCACACCTTTGATAAACATATCATTCTTCACACAGTCCATCCATGCCTTCTTCGGCCTTCCTCTACTTCTATATCCATCCACATTCATGTTAACTACTGTTTTTGTTATATGTTTTTCATCCCTCCTCATGACAGGCCCACACCGGCCGATCTATTCCCTTCCAACTTATCATTCCCTGGTGCTACTGTCAAGTTCTCTCTGACTAATTCCTCACTTTATGCATTCTATTCACACCGCACTTCCATCTCAACATTAGCATCTCTGCCACATGCACTATTCTTTCATTTATATACATCATTACGACAGGCCTAATTTTGCCCTTGAGTTACAAGGGCATTTGCGGATCGCATACATTCCCTGGCACCTGTCTCCATTTCGTCCACCTTTATTTATCCTTACGTCTCTCTCTCAATACTGCCGTCGTTTTGGATCAATGATCCAAGGTACCTAAAATCGGTTTTTTTTTTGTTTACCTATTCAGAAGTACCAATAATGTAGTTAGGACAAAATAATTTCTTAACCAATAATGTAAGCATTCGAAATAAAAGACTGATTATAAACAATAAAAAAATATTTGAGAAAACATTTTTTTTTCTTTTAAATAAGTATTTTTCCAGAACTACAATAAATTAATAAACAAAATTCTTAAATATTAAAGTTGTCTATTTGTTTATAAATAATTCACTAAGAAATGACATAAATATTTTTGAACCAGTATTAATGACTGCTCTTGATGTAATAACAGCAATGATAAAACTTTACAAATTTTTTTTAGAAAGTTTTTGTGTTTCATTGTTCTTGAATTATAAAAAAATAGACTTCATAGCACATTTTTGTATCTTTTTTTTTACTAATTATAAGCTTACGTTTGACCACTGTCTCACCTGATTCTAAGTGACGATGCGGTCTAAGGTATTGCACGTAAACTTAGAGGGAACCTATTCACTAGCGACTTGAAGACACCGGGGTTGTAACTATGCTGCAGTCTCCGGCAGTGAGTTCCACTCCCTGGCAGTACACATTATAAACGTGGAAGCAAAACGCTTAGTGCGTAACGGTGGTATATCTACCATGTAGCGGTGGCGCATAGTCGTACGTCTGGTTGACCGATGATAGAATGGAGATGGAGGAATTAAATTGTGTAATTCCAGTGCACATTCGCCGAAATGCATCCAATAGTAAACCGATAGGCAAGCAACTCTACGTCGGTGTTCGACCAGAGAGTAGCTACCAATGATCTATTTGGCCGCCTTTCTATAGAGTCCAACGCTTCAAGTTGGTATTTGGCTGAACCATCCCAGAGATGCGAACATTACTCCATGCACGACCAGACTTGTGCCTGATATACGCTAAGCAACTGCCCCGGCGTGAAGTACTGTCTCACCTTGGCCAGTATGTCTAACTTCTTGGCACCCAAATGCGCTTGCGCTGAACAATCACTTCTTCAAAATGCAAGATCATCAGAGCTATACAAACGACAATCAAGTCTGAACGTTCACTAATTCTAGTAGAACAAAATGCGAGATCATTGCAGCTATACAAACCACATCTGAGCACTGAATGCTCGTAGAGCCTTGCTAAAAAAAGACCTAGAAACTCGCGAGTGCATGCACGGGAATCTAGAGCAGAATGCTTGCAGCGCCTTATGACACAGAGAGAATGACAACACTCATTACTAGTTAGGGCACGCAATAGACTTTCAGCTCATAGAAATCGATCAGCATTCAGTTACGACATCTACCAGTGCGAAGCCAGGACAAAGTTTTTTTTTTTTTTTTTTTTACATATTATAAGTTTGCATTTGACAACTGTCTCACCTGATGTTAAGCGACGACGCTGTCCAGGATTTAGCACGCAAACCTAGAAGGTACCTATTCATATACCTATAGTTGAAAACAAAAGCAAACCTGGGTAAAACCAATTTGATATTATTATTCTTTTAAATAAATAATAATCAGAATTGAGCTTTTGGAGATGGAGTTCTAGTGACATGCAACTGAACTAATAACATCCTTTAATTTTTAAATCAATTATAAATGGTTTTATAAATACATCTGCAATACCAAGAGTATCAACGGAAGGGAGGGGGGGCCACAAGAAATACTGTTAAGAGTGAGAATACCCCAAGCGGGACTTCAGTGCAGGACTTATCACCCCCAACAAGAATAAGAATAAGAAGAGTTAAATACCACTACATACCATACAAAAAGTAATGTATAATGTATGTATGTTACTTCAGAAATTTCCCACTGTAGGATGGTTTTGTACCTGTAAGACTCTTTAGTTCATTGCTTGTTTGACTAACTATCATAACCAACAAATTTGGTGTAAGTGACTTTTACATCCAAATTTACAAACTTTCTAAGCTGAACAGCTGATCTGGCTAATCGACGCATCTGTACCTTCTACCATTCCATAGATAATGTATTAGCTGTGTGACTTATCTGCAGTTCGAAAAAATAATTATCAATCTAGTAGATGTAAGTAGTGATGATGTGTGACATACCTGAGATTTTTTTTACTATATTATCTGCACAAAACTGTGTCAATTTTTTATTCTAACGTTTCCAACAAGGAAGGCATCCATATCAAGCAATGTTACTTGGTGTGCAAAAAATAAGAATATGTGCGCCTTATTGAACATTTTGTATAAATGTATTTTGTGTAGAGCATTCAGGTAAAAAATGTTCTGTTTTCGGACCAAACTTCCAAACTTACTAATAGTGTTTATTCAAAAGCTGACGAGCTACTGCTAGCAGTGCTAATTTAAAAAATACTTACCGTGATGATCACATTATAGAAAATATTTCAAACTCTATGAATGTTGGCCAAAAATTGGCCAAAATAATAGTGCGAGCAAGTAGGTACTTACATTATTACCTTATAAGAACAACATTTTTATCTAGTGATTTCATTAGTTAGAAGTTAACAGGATAAGTTCTAGTTAGATTATTATGAACCTAGACGATACAGAATTGTTTATAACGTTTGAGAATTATTACTTTAAAATGAATAAACTAGTACGAACATTTTTGACAGTATAGATGAGTATGTTTTTTTAATCAATGAGTTTTATTACATATTTAATAATTAAGATAGTTTTATGTACACTACACTTGTAATTAATAAAATATTTTAGGTATATATTTATCTTAGTTACTATAATAGTAAGTAGTTAATATACATAAATTATATGTATTCTGACTCCTGGACCCATGCTGCGGAGTAATTGTGAGTAATCTTTATAGACATTCCTTGTAACATAAGATCTTGTGTATTCCTGTATGTGTGCCTTAACTGGAGGAACCTAAGAATCAAAGGTGAGAGAGAGTGGTTTCATGATGTAAAAGGAATTTAATCCACCACCACGGGTCACAAGTCCTGGGGCTTCCGAGTTCACTTTGGGATAAGAAAGTTATTAGAATATGAAATGCTAAATGTGTATGTGCGTGTGTGTGTCTGTTATAGCCATGCTATGATAATTTTACCATTATTATATATCATCCTGACATGCTTTGGCTTTTAGTAGCCCTGTACCGGCGCCGACACATAAATTATGAATATTAGGTGTATATATGATAAAGATTATAATATGCTCACAGGATGTGCAGTGCTGACCACTTTATAGCTGTTCCATGGGGTATCGAGATCACATACGTACACGTGACCACCCCAAGTATCACCGTCTACATCAGTAAGCTCTGTAGGTGACGAATATGCTATTATATTCGCTGTAGAAATAGTACATAGGGGGCGAACTGTTTCTGTATCAGTGGCACTGAAAAACATTACAAAATTAAGGGAAATTGTTAAAAATACTTGTTCTCATACTAAAAATATGGTTATCAACCATATTTTTAGTATGAGAACAAGTTTATAAGTAGCTGTTTAGGAATTAGCTGTAATTGAAGTTAGAAATTTAAAATGCTTACTTGTCGAAGTTTGGCGGTTCGCATTTGAGAGGCTTACGCCGCATTGAATAGATCAATTCCATGTTTTTTTATTCAAATAAGTTCAATAGCAGTAGCAATTTAGTAGGGTTAGTTTAAATCACTGATGTTTAAATCATTGTAGTACAGCCACAGATTATGTATGAAAAAACATTTTTTTATTACAGCCATTGGACGTATTAATTTACGTCCATGAGTACAGCTGTCACTGTCATGTCACTAGACCACCACGCCACCACAGAGTACATTTGTATATACTAGTATTCAATAAAGGAAAGATTTGATTGTTTGTTTGCATTGAATAGGCTCTGAAAGTACTGAACCGAATTGAAAAACCCTTCTACTATTATTGGGAAGCTACACTATCCCCGCTTGACATAGGCTATTATATTTTTTAGGCTATTAAGATAGGGATCCTTAGAATTGTAACTTTGAAATTTATTACCCTTGCGAAGCTGTGGTGGACCGATAGTATTATCTAGGGTTGTTAGCCGTAGATAGATGATCTTTATCTATATCTAAAGCTTACAGGCTTACAGTTTATCTGTAGAATGAGCGAAGGCGCCTCTATCGAAAAGGGTGGCCACCAACTACAAAAATAAACAATTTAAGCCTAATCTTAATAATAAAGAATTAATTTTAATTTTAAAGAGTTGTTACCATATGATGAAATATTAAGAACATGGTTTTTTACATATGACATGCATGGAAACATATAAGTACATACAAAGATCCATATTAAAAACAGCGGACCAAACTAGGGGTAAAGGTTTCCCAAGGTTATCATTATATCATACAAGTACTCGATATTCTTTAAAAGTTCATATTATTATTGCATAATAATTACATATAAATTTAAATAGAGACCCGGATTATTCGTAATACTGAAGAGGAATAAAACACACTCTACAAACGTGTAAATCATCGATAAATATCTATAGCATACTGTCGATATTTACAATTCTCTAGCTCGTTTACAGTAAACGTCATGCACTAATAGGACGCTTTCGCGTGTGTGCACGTTTGTGTGCGTAAAGTTCGAACTAGTGTTTATATTTTTCGTAGTGTGCGTGCGTAGCAACGCGATCGATAACTATGTAAATAGTAAATATTATCTGTGTGCGATTACCTCGTCCCCTTCAGTTTTTGGCGAACTGTTTTGTTCTGGCGGAAGCGCTTGTCACGCATTCCGGTTGATTATTTTATCTGAGCTTCGGAGGAAAAACATGTATGATAATTTAAAAAAAAAAACCAAATCAACTACTACATTTGTAGAATATCGTAACTATGAAAAAGTTGGTCTAGGATAAAAAAAATCAATCGGTAAAAAAACAAAACTTGTAACCAAAACGAATTACATAATGCGCGAGTATAATACATAATTATATATGTTTTCTCGCAGAGAAAATCATTAGTAATCGATCCGTATATATGTTATTTTTTTATTTGTGTTCGGGGATAACTTGTCGTTTATGAACCGATTTTGATGATTCTTTTTTGTTTGATATAGTATACTTCCGTGGTGGTCCGAATAAATTTAATCAAAATTGGACAAGCGGCTTACACTCCAATAACTTGGAGTTACACTCCAATAACTGAAAAGTGCTACTCATACTCAAAAAATATTAAATACTTATAACGATATTCACTACTTAACGCAAAGTAAAAACTAACGCATAGACCTTTAACTAAACGTATTCATTTACATTATGAGTGTAACATTGATTTTCACAAGCTAAGGAAAGAAACATTACATAACCCTAGCATGTTTATTAATTGTTGATAGATTTTTAATAATACTGTCATTCGTGGTTTGGAACTAATCGCTCATCATAGATAATACTAGTAGCAGATTTACTGCTTATGATAGAAAGAAACAACCATTATGTAGTATGCGTGCATTATATATTAAAAAAATAATAATAAGTAATTGTTTACAAATAAACATACGTAATGATACAGATGTAGTAATCAATATAGTAATAGTAATAGTGAAAATAAAAAGTAGATAAATAAAATAAGTTTGATTTCTACTGAAATTAATCGATTGACACAGGCAGCCCTAGACTCGTTTCTATTTTCACTGCATTCATCAATGCGACTGTCTCGTACAAACTTCAGGCGATACTTAGGCCGGGCCGGGCATTGCCCTTTTCACTTATTGAGTTGTGTTGTTGAACGCGTCGCCGGTTTCCCACTTTGATAATGGCGGCTCGCCCAACCACGGTACCGAATACCGTGTGTTAGTATCGCGCAAAAATTGTGAATTTTTATGTGAAAATGTGATAACGATGAATTAAAAAATCTAATATAGTGTTCAAAAAGTGCACTGCAGCCATGTGGCGGACAGGGATGTGCCGTTTCGGGATCAAAAACTGGATTTACTTGTTCGTGTCTCTGCATTTGTTTACATACGCTGAAGGTAAGCTCGTTTGTTGTAAATATCGCTATAATGTTATCTATCGGGGGTGTCCAATCTCCTTTAAGATTTCAATGTTATAATTTAATGCAAATTTGTGCATTTTATGTATCCGTAAAACAGATAAGATACGTATAGCAATGTAACTACACCCGTTTACTAGCCAATTTATTGTTAGTGGCGAGAAATTTAGAAGTTTATTTACGTTAAGTTAATGTTTGGGTTAATGCAGTTAAATGGCTTGGGAAAGCGGTGCGTCAGTAGATTTACTGCTATTCATCGCTAGCACAGCTTAAGGGCACTAAACAATTGCAGTTTATTGTGCGTATAAAACGCCGCGCTGGTTCTCCGTAATGTAGGTATGTTCGTGTGGGCATTAGGTGGATATCTAAAATAGCTACCTACCTAAGTACCTGTTTATGTACATTCTTCCGTACCTACCTTGCCTAAGTGACTACGTACGTAGGTATTTAAAATTATATTAGGCAGGTTGGCTTCTCTCGACTACCTAGGTAGGTACGACGCAACCAAATTGGTGATGATTTTAACCCAATTCCTACATTTGTTCTTACATAAGTCGTCAACTTGTCAATTTATTAGAAACCTAAGTAGGTACCTTTTCTCTTACAAAGAGAATACTACCTAGGTACCTACGTACTCGGAAAATAATGAAAAGCCTACAGAAGTTCCTACCTATTCTACGTACCTATTTAAGTGCCTATATACCTACCTATATTTACTACGGACCATACATACACACGTAAATACTTTCCTAGCTTAGGTACCTAGGTAGGTACCGCTACTATCTAGTATCTACCTATACATATACATCATCATCATCATCATCATCTCAGCCATAGGACGTCCACTGCTGGACATAGGTATCCCAAAGGGGGGTTTGCCAACACTCTCCACGCTTGGCAGGCGAGTTGCGAGCGCAGTATGATTTGTGGACCTCAGCGCTAGCAGGCTACGGTTCCCGAACAACGTCAGCTAGGTAGGGATCCTATCCCACGGGAAAAAAAACATTTGTATTTAGGTAGGTTACCTAGGTACTTATTATGCAGTTACGATGTTGTATAATATTTGTGTGTACTTACATAGTAGGTAGGTACCTATATATAAACATAATATATTTGTCCACAATCCACATACCTACCTACCGGCTGACTTGACTGATAACGTCATAAATGATTATGACGTTATCACGTAAATCTATCGTCCGTAAACCGACTTTACAGACAACCAATTTTTTTATTATACGTTCAAATCCAAATCGTTATTGTTAGACATTGCAAATTAATTAATTTTCAACTCACCAAGGCATTTAGCAAGTGTAGTAGGTAAGGGGGCGTCCATAAATTACGTGAGGTACTTTTAGTGATTTTTCGACCCCCCCTCTCCCCCCTTGGTGAGATGTCGAGAGAGATTTTGTTGGACCCTCTCCCCCCACCCATAATCTCACGTGAGACTTTTGAAAATACATATTTTTAATGTAAATAAATGAATATGTGCTTGATTTTGTTGGATTTAATCAGGATTTGTTACTTGACACACAAAAAATATTATTACCTAATATATCCCAGTTTTCTCGCTACATTACAATGTTCCTTGCGGAAAAATAATTACGTGAGTATTCGTCGAACCCACCCCCTCCCCCATGTGAGTTTGGGTGAGATTTGGCTTGACCCCCTCCCCCCGTAAACACCTCACGTAATTAATTCTGTCTATCATGCGTAGGTGTGCTGCTGCCGTGAGAATGTGGGGCGATCCGAAACATTGTAACACGATATAAACGTGCGTGGCTCCTGCTACATCCTTACTCCGTAGATAACGAACCACATAGGTACGTGACGCGCGTAGGCACTCGAACACAAAACGACCGCTCCCTAGGAACCGACCCACGTAGGAACTGTAATGTATACTGTTACATTTCCAAGCGTATACCTATAACCTATACATAGGTATATGCAGTAAACTCGTTACGCGTCATGTTGTGACCTCTTCAAGTACGCCAGGTATGCTTTTACCTGATGTACCTACACGAATGTGATCTAAAAACAATTTTACCAAAAACGGTACCGACTTCAATCACTATAAAGTGTGAAATAACTTGTTGAAGTCGGTACCATAATAGTTCTTTAGTTCTTTGGCATATAATGGTAGTGATTCGCTTATTCAACTAAACTAAAATGTGGAAAACTAAATCAGTTCTTATACGATTACGATAAAGTCTAAACTAGTATGAGACTTATCAATAACATCACTAATATTAAATGTATTTATTAAATTTGCGGGTAGTTTTAGCGAAAGTCGCCACTTATTTGGTGCCTACTAAAGCTACCCGCAATTGGCCAACAGTTGAATAAAACTCGTCTAATATTAGTGAGAGCGTTGTATGGAGTAATACGAATTTGAATTTTAGGTTAAATAGAATACAAGCTATTTCAATTTGAAGAATTTTAGTGAATTTTAGCTAGTTTATGTGATTAACAAAATTAGGGCCAATATCATTGTCCTTAAGATCCAAATGCTATTAAAGTTTTTCAACAAGCGCACTTAAGTTATGTTAGGTTAGGTTTAAAAATTAAATAATGTTTATTTGCAACTGCAAATATCGTTATTATGACAACTGTCATAATATCGTATTTGCTCATCCAGCAATATCCATAGCCGTCCTCAATAGTA
Organism: Apeira syringaria; assembly: GCA_934044485.1. NCBI lineage: Eukaryota > Metazoa > Arthropoda > Insecta > Lepidoptera > Geometridae > Apeira > Apeira syringaria. The sequence continues at coordinate 20,303,242 of OW203665.1, read as the reverse complement.
ATAAGTTACATTTTAAATCTATTAAATAAATAATTTCTTGTCAGATGTTTCATCTTTTTTATTTCTGTCACATGGTCACCCTTTTTCGCGAATAGCCAGCCAGTTTATTAAATGTTGTTACAAACGCTATGGCTGAATATCATTCAGGCCGGCAGTTGAACGGCGCCGTTTAGAAAAGAGGCTAGGCTAAATTGAACGGCTGATTAGGCTAGTTGGCTGAGACATATATATCAAAAACAATAATGAATAAATATATATTATAAAATGCCTAAACGAGCTACCGGCACAGATAGGCTGTGCTGCCGGTGTGGTGTGCGGTGCGCGGTGTGCGGTGTGCGGTGTGCGGTGTGCGGTGTGCGGTGTGCGGTGTGCGGTGTGCGGTGTGCGGTGTGCGGTGTGCGGTGTGCGGTGTGCGGTGCGCGGTGCGCGGTGCGCGGTGTGCGGTGCGCGGTGTGCGGTTGGCGGTGTGCGGTGGTCAGGGCTGCAGACAACACGCGCTGGGTCGAGGAGTACCGCCCTCTGCATCTGGCCCTGCTCCGGCCGTCTAGTGACAGCCTCTATAATAACATATTATGTTATTTATTATAATCACATTGGACATTCCTAGCGTACATATTACCCGACAGGCCAACACACAAGAATTTGCAATGGGGTATATGAAATGAGTACAGAATTCTTTCTGCTTATATGTAATATGTAGATGCACAATGTCCCGACTTAATAAACCGACACAATTCAGTCCGATTTGGCTACAGCGACGCACGGTAACGTCTACAGGAAAATTATGAATACAAAAAAGGAGGAACTACGTCAGTTATTTTGAACCGATTTGGAAAAAAACTTTTCTGTACATTGGAATATACGTACTTAACTTGAGATCTTAAAAAAGTCATCAAAGTCGCTACAGAACTCATCTTTAATTTAAAGAAGAAGTGCAATTCAGTTTGTAACGGGTCGAAGAGTATTTACCGCATGAGTCCCCGCCCTTACCCGCCCCCCTTTCTTATATCATGATTTGAGCGAAACTCCCGCTGGCTCCCGTCTTTATTTTATTTTATTTAAAACATTACTCTCCGCAGACGGGGCCGAGCCATTTTCCAAATCAATTTGGCTTTAGGAAAGCTAAATCAACAGAAGACGCTGTGATAGAACTCACAAGTAAAATAGTTACTAATCTGGATACTAAAAATAAAACTATAGGTATCTTTCTGGATCTGTCAAAAGCATTTGACACGGTGTCTGTCCCGCTACTATTGGAAAAGATGGAAATAGTTGGCATTCGGGGACCTTCCCTGAGTATTTTCCGAGACTACCTACGTAATCGTACTCAAGCTGTTAAAATTCAATCGATTACAAGTAGTGACGAAAATTTGAGTAATTTTGGGGTGCCTCAGGGAAGTGTTCTTGGCCCTACTCTATTTCTTATTTATGTAAATAGCCTATGTCAGTTAAATATCCCTAACTGCAAAATTGTAGCTTATGCAGATGATACAGCACTTATAGTAGAAGGAGATACATGGGAAATAGCCCGTATGAATGCGGAAAATGCACTTGCAGTAGTAATCTCTTGGCTAAATTCCAATCTTCTTACTCTAAATCTTAATAAAACAAAATTTATCACCTTTTCCGCAACCATTTCGTCACAACCATCATCTTTTCTTATCAAAGCTCATGAATGCCTCTCATTATCTTCAGTAAAATGTGATTGTCTTAGCTTAGAAAGAGTTCCACATATTAAATATCTCGGTGTATATATTGATAATACACTTGATTGGCAAAAGCAAATAGATGTCCTTAGTGGACGTGTTCAAAAGCTGATGTTCACTTTTAAAAAGCTCAGGTCATCGGCAGACTTGTCTACTCTCAAATTAGTATACCTCGCGTTGTGCCAATCTATTTTAACGTACTGCATCACGGTATGGGGTAGCACTTGTACTTCTTTTCTGCTTAAAATAGAAAGAGCGCAGAGAGCTGTCTTAAAAGATATGTATAAAAAACCCATTTACTACTCCACCATTGAATTATACAATTTAAGTGAAGTAATGACTGTGAGACAGCTCTTCTTACTACAAACTACTTTGCGACAACATTCAATTTTAATATATGACCCCGTGAGCCGTGAACTTAAACGTCGTAAGGACAGAGTGTGTCAAACTCTTCCTTGCAGACTAACTCTTAGTGCTAGAAATCTAAAGTTCATGGGCCCGCGTCTGTATAATTACATAAACAGATCTCACGACATATATCCTCTTACAAAAAGAGAGTGTAAACGCGTTGTCGCTACCTGGTTGCAAAACAAAAGCTATGTAGATACTGAAAACATACTAAAGGCTTGTTTATAATAAATTTTTCTATAATAAAGTAATTGCGTTAAATATTACAACCCCCCCCCCCCCCCCCCCCCCACACACCACACACGCGCGCGAACACTTGTATATACGGCTCACACACATATTTTTTTTTTTAGCCTCTGTAACATTAACCACACAAAATTGCACATTTATTTCTCATAAGTAAATAGAATGACAATAAATCGCCGCACATTGCTAAATATTTTCGATGTCACAATAATGGGAAGGAACTGTTACCCTGTAACACAGTGCATACTAGTACGGGGTACAGGGATCTCTTCACATGACCACACACATCCTAATATACTCTATTCATTTTTCTTATTATTCTTATTGTCAAAAGATGTAGCATATTGTGTGTCCTTAAGATGTAATAAAGAATTTATTATTAAAAAAAAAAAAAAAAAAAAAAATTTAACATAAAACTTAATTGATATATTTACAATTTTATAGATAAGACAAAAGACATTTTACGGAACGCGAGGAACATAATTATCACACCCATCTGGAATCTCTTTCATTTCCCTTGAGGAGAGAGAAACTATCAGTTGATATTCCGAATGAAGCCAGCATCAATTTACAAACATTACACGACTCGTTCTCTGCGCAACACACGTGCAACTTAATAGATAACAATATTCAACTATTCTTCGTCAGTAAACATCTAATCTGTAACTTAACATGAATAACAACCACGAAACAGATAGGTACAGAAGTCAATCACATGTGTGTGTGTGTTTTTGATATATAATATGTCGCAGCCGACTAGCCTGATCAGCCGTTCACTTTAGCCTTCACTTTGTATGTAGATTGACTTCTGTGCCGTCTGTGTCGTGTAGCAACTATCGGTTCCTATTCTTCTTCTTAGCCGTATACTTCATCGCTGAAGGTCGTGAGCCTTCATAGCTTTTTGTGATATTTTTTCATCCCGTTCGGTCTTCGGCTTCTCTTAAGGCGGTTGTGACAGTGAGACCAGTGAGGTCCTATACTACAATTCGAAGACTACAATAGTAGAAAGTATCAGTTATCATATCTCCGATACCGGTGAGCTCTTAGTTTAGTACACCTCAATCTATTCATCAAAGTTAAAACACAATGATTAAAAATAACTAACGAATAAATTCACCCAGAATTAGGGACAAAATTCATCTCATTAGTTAATCACGCTCAAACTCCCCCTAGATCAGGCAGAATCGCTGCTCGCGGCCACGTCCCCCCCCCGCACTTGGAACGTCGCCAGCTATGCGATAATTACTCCACCATGTCTACCCGTAGCTAGCAGTTCCCAGTAATTAATAACTAGGTGCAGGACATCATTAAAATACTCGAGGCTGGCGAGCGGTGCTTTTTCTCGAACGAGGAAAAAGTTGTTTGTGCGAGGAGGTCGACATCGAGATCGGCTACCTACACCTACGTTGTACAGATCGTATAAATACAGCTAGACACCATACTTAAACTCGGAAATATATCTTCTATCAAGGGGGGTATAGGTATATAATATAGCAGCATCATTAACTGTCAAACGCATGTGAGAAGGCTCGAGTGGCGCCGCCCGCGCCGGCGGCGGTGCATCGAGATCCCGCCCGGCCCGCGCATACCCCCCGCCCGCGCCAAGGCTCGCCCATAGTTAGAGACCACGTTTTAGGTCTAGTACGAGTATACTGGGTGACCGAACTTGAGTTTGGAGTGTTACCAGGCCGACCACCGATATCTTCCAATATATATAAATCTCGTGACACATTTAAGTTAATTGACGTCGAGTAGTTTAAATCTGTCGATCGTGACATCGACTACGCGTAAGTACCACGTTATACCCGTAAAAAACAGTGTAAAGTAATCATGAACGTGAGTTTTAATATTATTATAAGACGTTTATTAAAAAGCTGAAACGGGCAACTATAATTAACCTTTAACAATTTAACCGACCCTACACACAGTTCGCAGTCGAATCTGAAATGTAATGAAGCAATCGCAGCGCACCGAGTGTCGCCGATGCGAATGGAATGGCGCCGTTCCGCTCTAACGGCTGCGCGTTGCCGCCAAAATGTAGGGTTGCCGTTAGATTAGTAGATTAGTTTAAGTAAAATTCCACAAATGAGGGTTCGACTATAATCAATGCGCTCAGGTCCCGGTTCGCTAGTTGCTAATATTTGATGTGCCATGCATGTAGCAAGCGATGCGATTCCTATAGGACCACTCTGCAAGTATATCATTTCAAATGAAATAATATTCTTCGTAATCTTTTACAAGTACAAAAATTAATGTAGTTGAATAATTATTATCACTACATAGTATAAAACAGAGTCGCTTTCTCTGTGCCTATATCGCTATATATGCTTAAACCTTTAAAACTACGCAACGGATTTTGATGCGGTTTTAATATTAGTTTAGGTATTAGATTAGTGTTAATATTGCGGATATCTAATACCCGTGCGAAGCCGGAGCGGGCCGCTAGTATTATATAAACTGACTTCCACTCGTCCGTGGAACATTTTCAACGTTTTATTGAAAAAACATCAGATTATCATCAATGTCGTTGAAATCAATGAAATACGAATTACTGAGGATAACTCAAAAACTACTGGTACGAAGAAAATACAAAGAATAATCAATATTTATTTAGCAGGAAAAGTTCTTCATCAACAACTCCTTTTTTCGAAGTCGATTAAAATGCAAGTGACTCGTTAAACTCAGTTTTGTGTGAAGTCTATTAAGTAATTTCACGTCACAATACTCGTATGCACCTCACTTGTTATGTTGTACACAACAACGGACGAATATTAGATGATTAGTGCTCACTATATTATATATACACTCGTACCTATACATTACATCGAAGTTGGTTCAGCACTACTCTCCATTTTCATAAAAATGATAAAAATGATCGGTTCCATGATAATGAATGTCGGTTTTGTTACTTATAACGTACCTAATTATTGTCCCAAGTTTTTAGACCAGTCAAATAAACTTTTAAATCAAAATTTCAGTCTAAAGGCTGCATTTTTGATATCATGTAGTTTTAATCGTAAAAAAAATACGTGTGAAACATTTATGGGTGCGCAACCACCGGCAAGGGTTGAAAAAAAAATGTTTTATAATTTGCGGAATTTCGCAATTACTCTAAAATAGTAAAAGTTAGAGAAAAAGGTTCTGAAGAAGATTTATAAAGCTTAAAATTTTACATCAAAAAGGTTCTATGACTTTTTTTCCTCCGGTCAAAGTCACCGAGTTAGGAAAATTTCCGAGTTTACGAGATAAACGTAAATTTTAAAAAACCGCAGGTAGAAATATAAGCTAATTATGTTTTTTTATTTTAAATTATGTTAAATAAAACCTAATCTTTCATTAATAAATTGAAAGAAAGAAAGAAAAAAAAAGAAACTTAGAAATTATTTTTGTCTCTAAAGAGACAAAAATAATTTCTTATAATTGATGAAAAAAAAATTATGATTTAAAAAAATCTAATTTATATAGGTATTATAATGTTTAATGTTACAAATATTATTTCGCTATATACGATATTTCCTAAATTATTTGGAAAATTAAAATACAAAGTAAAAATATTTTTCAATCTTACAATAATTGTACGATTGAAAAAACTTTTGCTTTGTATGTTTTGACAGGTGTGATATAGGTATAAAATGGTTTTCAAATCCTACGCCGTTGTATTGAGTCCCGAGTTAAAAAGAGAGGACCATTGCTTTCTCGCTTACCTGTGTAGATGTTCGACGATGAGTAATGCGCATGCTCCGACAATGAGAAGTCTGAGTAAAAGCGAGAAGGCGTTATAGGAAAATCATAAATCAAAACGAATTTTCGAGTAATTGCGAAAATAAATTTTCAAATTTTTTTTTTCAACCCTTGCGCAACCATAAATGTTTTACACATATTTTTTTACGATTAAAACTACATAATATCAAAAATGCAGCCTTTAGACTAAAATTTTGATTTAAAAGTTTATTTGACTGGACTATTAGGTTTAATTTCCCCGTAGGTGTGAACCCTGCGTGTCGTCGCGCGGGCGGGGGCGCGGGCGCGGGCGCGGGCGCGGGCGCGGGTAATGTACGTCGGGGAGCGCGGGGCGCCCGTGCCGTCGGAGTACGTACATTTAACGAGCGATTAAAAAATAAAACTTCCGAAATGCGTAAAGAGTTATTTGAGTGTGTCGCCATCGCCAGCGAACATTGTATTTTAACAGCTATATCGAGTGAAACCAGCCGCTTTCAGCTAATAGTTACAAAGTATGATGCGGGACATTCTCGACATTTCAAACGATTAGAGAATGGGTGTTGCGGGTGTCAGCCCGATAGTCGCGGGCTCGATGCCATGTACAAATTGTCACTCTTAATTGTCAGACTCAAAAAAATGAAAATAATCAATTAAAATGTACCTTTCGCGGAAATAGTTTATCTAAAACTAGGTGCGCCCAGGGGATCACCCGCGTAGACTCGGTCTACATCAGTTATCCCGCGGAAACTTTTCCATGATTAACAATAGCTTATGCCCTTCTGGTCCTTCAGTCAAGAGATAAGAGGTACCGACTTCGACAAGTTATTTCACACTTTTGAGTGTTGAAGTCGGTTGCATTTTTTGTTAAAAAATTCCTTTTCACCCTTTTCAGTGACCTTTGCTACTCACGGGATCAATTAATTGTCATCGTGTGTTCTGCGATGTCTTCAACCGCGACAATAATATCATCCAGATACGCGTAGCACTTTTCAGTTATTGGAGTATAACTCAAAAACCGCTGTTCCGATTTTGATGCAATTTGAATGGGACCACCACGGAAGTATACTCTATGTAACAAAAGAGAATCATCAAACTCCGTTTATAAACGACGAAGTTATCCGCGAACACACATTAAAAAAAAACATATACGGTCGAATTGAGTAACCTCCTTTTTTTGAAGTCGGTTAAAAATAGTTACTCTCACATTTATAATATCTTATTCGTCATAGGAAGGCGTTAGGGCGAGACGAGGTAACGAACACACACACACACACACCGTCGCATTTATAATATAAGCGCGACAACATAGACACAGACCGACTATAGGAAGAAGCCGAATAAATATGACCCTCAGCCTTAATCAGAAATGCTCTCCCGTGTGTGCGCTCGACCACCGGTCGCCATACCGCTCGCACGGACGCACCCCAGGCGGACTTCGCACGTGCTCGCACGGCACTAGATGAGCTTCGAACTCTCCCTGGTTGCTAATGAAGACCTCGCATGACGCTCGTGTTAACCGGCTCCCAGAAAAGATGCAGGTTTTCAATTCGTTTGTTTTTATGTTACCTCAGAGCGATCGGTTGACAAAGTCTTTCACTGTCTAAAAGGATATTCTTTCAGGTTGGTGCCATCAAACTTCATCGAAATCCGTCTCTAGGTTATATACTTATATGTATATATAAATGTATATAGCTATAAATTTATATTTTCAACAGTACAGTACACTTTTTATAGTAAGTATTAAACACTCGTGTAATTTCTATTTGATTTATATTTTTTTGTTTATTAACCGACTGCCTCAAAATGAAGGTTATGTATTTCTTTTGTATTATATGTATGCTTGTAGCTTTGATCACTCTCGCCACGAAACTGCCCAAAACGTGAGCGCTACATGTCATTTCACACCTCGGCTAGCATATTCTCTCCGCTGTGATCGCTCCGATGAGTTTGGTCGCGGGCGCGGGCGCGGGCGCGGGCGCGGGCGCGGGCGCGGGCGCGGGCGCGGGCGCGGGCGCCGCGCGGCCTTATCTCGCGTCTCGGGATATGTGCTCGCGCACGGTCGCGTTTTCCCGAGCTGCGTGTCGCGTCCAACATCCCAAGTTTAAATAATAACTTACGGCGAAGAGGTTTTTTCTATGAAAGGTTGCGTTTGACCGCCGTTGCAAAGTGATGTCGTGTAAAGACGTAGCACGCTAGCTTACGTGTTCACTCGATCATGAACACAGGTATTTGCTTCACTCGAGAACTTCGTCAACCGGCTATCGATTCTGCGCGAGGTAGCCCGCTCGCGGCCTGAGCGCGGCTCTGAGCCGTGGCGCTATTTTCTGAATAGATATCGCAAAGAGACCCGATGGATCACTTTTACCGTAAATAATTAATATAACTATTAAAATATCCCTTTGGCCGGCGCAAGGCCGCCCACAGAACATCGCTGAGTGCCGGGTGAGACGCTCATGTGTATACCGGGGTGGTACCATACAGACCTCGCGCTCACCACTGATATCAACAGGTTAGAGATACGGGTTAAGGTCAAAAAGTGAGCGTGCGTTGATAATACACAGCTGTTTTCGTCGATTTCGTCGCAAGTTGTGAGATAATAATTATATTAAAAGCGCAGGAGTCAGCCGCTACTTTTATCATTTCATTTGGAATAACCGCTCGTTATATTTTAATTCTTGTTCGTCCAATCCTTTAGAATAACTGAACGCTTAGACCACGGTTGTCTAGAAAACAGTACATAGGTGTGGCGATCGATGCGCGAGCGAATCGCCGACTTTAAATAATAAACTAGATGGACCCGCGCGGGCTATTATTTTCCCGTTACACCTTTTGAGGTTTTGTCGCTTTGTTTTTAATTTACGTTCTTTGTGAATATCTTCCTTAAAATAATGTTATGTGTGCCAAATTTATTTCCAATTCGTTGATGGATCTGTCGGTCAGAGTTTCCTTTTTATATATATTTAATATAGAGATGAACATCTCTTACGCTTCAAGTAAAACATTTGATGAGAATTGTTTATCTACTCTCACACAGATCGTAAACAGAGACGTGTGAAACATATCTCCGACGCGGGATTAAGGAACAGTAAGTGTCCGCGAGTGCAGCGGTTAAATATTTACTTAACCACTGGGAATCTTCAACGATAATGTTCGAATCAAAGTACACGCGGTTCAATTAAAACATTACGTTTATCTCCTCATTGATTGAGTCATTTCACATGAGCCACGGTAAAAAACTGTTTTATAAAGCGCCGTGTTTGATGACGTCATCGATTTGATGCGCTTCATAAACAATCTCAGTCAACCTTTGAGAATGATGCTACCAACTGATGATGATAACAACTTAGCACTAAACATGAATAAGACAACATTAATCGAATTCCAAACATGCAACAGCACACCTTCAAATATTCAGATCTCACACGGAGCAAATATCGTAGAGAGTCAACGATACAGTTCTTCTTGGCGTTACAAAAGGTAGACAAATTCTGCAATTGGAAAGCACATGTTTGAAAGTAGGTAATGTAGAAAACTAGATAGATTTGTTTATGTTCTGTATCGACTACGACACGGCAACACTGGAGGCTGCTCTATCAGCCCATCGTGGATACGTATCATCTAGCCTTAGGTATGGGGTGATCCTGTGGGGATTTTCAGTTCACGCGGAAAGGGTGTTTCTTGTTAAAAAAACATGCGTACTTACGGTCACTTTTTCAAGCAGGCTTAATAGACAGTTGAAAACCACTTTATGAAAATATTAAAATTATACCATTGGCTACTGCCAAGGGCAGGGCACATAGCTCGAAAAACTCATGGCCGTTGGGGTCGAAAAGTTCTTGAATGGAGATCGCGGATGGCAAGCGCTGCATAGGACGGCCACCGACCAGGTGGACAGATGACCTGACTAAGATCGCTAAGGGCTGGATGCGGGCCACTTCCAACAGGTCCTTGTGGAAATCAATGGGGGAGGCTTATGTCCAGCAGTGGACGTCCTATGGCTGAGATGATGATGATGTAAATAAGTTCTTTTTTGTGTAAAGTGTGTAAGATACTAATCATTGTAAATAACCCACTTTTTAAACGCCAAAGTTATGGTGTGAAGTACCTACTAACTACTCGCTAAGCCTGTTAATAAATTGTTTTGTTTTAAATTGAGTATCTTTGCTAGCGATAATGTTTAGTTAAATAAGTGACGTTGGCCGATATTGTTTGCCATAATGTTGCCCGTCCTAACAACCCCGGTAACAAGTAGGTATCAAGGAAAAGTTTGTCGTCGTGCGTCGTCGCGCGGGACGCGCGGGCGGGGTTACGGAGTACAGTGGAAATGAGATGGAAATAGCATTCCTTCTCGGGCGGCTTGTCAGATGTTGCGTGGTAATAAAACGCTTTGTAGGTATGTACCGTGCAAGCGATTTAGTAGCGTGTGAGAATCGAGAGAGTTTGATACTTACATGAGTTTTTATAATATGTTTATGTTTTTTAAATACTGACTTTTTCTATGTATGTTATGTCAGAAACCACTAAAAAATAAAGTGCAATATGACGCCAAATTTATGCTAATGAGCTCCATTTCACCCTGTATTGTTTATTTTAGTTCTGTGCCTTCGGCTTAACCTTTCGGAGATTAGCTATTACCCCTTTTCATGTGCGAACGCTTACTTACCTTAGAGTTATGTCTACGAGAGTTAGGCGGAGCGCGGGGGGCGAGGCCCCCCGCGCGGGAGACGGCGCGGCGGCGCGACGGCAGGCGTGCGCGGATAGCTCACGCGCTCTTCAGTACGCTGTTATTTACCGAGTAATGTGCACGCTTAACGCCTAACGTTGCAAAACGTTTAAAAAGTGAATTATTTCGTGTGGATTTCCCGGGCGGAGACACTACTGGTTAATGTAAGTAATTTTAGTATTGTTTTTGTTATGTTTATGAGAGTTGTAGCTTGGATTATTATTTTCCAGTACCTACCTATTCAGAAACGTGATGAATAATGTTTCGTAGGTGGGTACTTACTTATAGGAACTGCGTAGTGGATTTCATCATAAACTGTTAGGGCGTGCTCCCCCCGGGACCCCCTCTTTTTTTCTCATTGCTCAATTGAGATTGGACCGCAGCCGGTCGGCCCGTGAGCCGCAGCCGGTCGGCCCGCGAGCCGCAGCCGGTCGGCCCGCGAGCCGCAGCCGGTCGGCCCGCGAGCCGCAGCCGGTCGGCCCGCGAGCCGCAGCCGGTCGGCCCGCGAGCCGCAGCCGGCCGGCCTGTGAGCCGCAGCCGGCCGGCCCGTGAGCCGCAGCCGGTAGGCCCGTGAGCCACAGCCGGTAGGCATGTGAGGCACGGCCGGTCGGCCTATAAGCCGCATCCTAACAGCTTATACGCCCTTCAGATCAGCCTTGAAGACTGTTTGTCTCACTGTGTCCTCTTTTTGCTTCAGATGACGCAAGCAAATAATTTTATTACTTTTCGGGAGCTGCTGGAGGAAATCGATAATAGTCCAGAAGATAATGAAACCTTGGAACGCTTGAAGGTCCTGGCGCAAGAATACATGCCGGAAGGATGGATAGACTGGAAGGTCGTTAACCTGTCTAAAGAAGAGGCTTTCGGGAGGTCTATTGATCCTCAAATATTGAATAAAATCAGATTCTGCTTACCAACATTGCAAATTTTTAAAGCATTTGACCCAGAGGCTTCCCACGTATCGGAAAAGACCCACAAGGAGATTAAATTGAAGATGTTAGACTGGTCCTTCACTAGAAGTCTGATTATAAGCCCGCCTTCGATTGCCAACAAAATCAGGGGATCAGCTGCAGCCACGGAAATTTTTAATCAGGCCACAGCTAATATTAGGCCTCAATTGATATCCCGCAAGGAAGCAGAACGAATTCTTGAGTCCGAATCAGAGTATGGAGGACGAAAAAGGAGAGGGTCATCTATGTCAAGTGGGCCTTCAAAGAAATCAAAGATCGACGTACTCGAATCTCGAGTAAACGATATGTTCAGCACAATGATGTCTGAAATTAGAGCTTTGCGCTTCTCTCGTCGAGCTCGCATTTTATCCAGCGAGGAAGAAGATGCAGAAGAATCCTTTAACGAAGAGAACAAAGATTACCGAGAGGAAGACCATGCAGAGGTAGAGCCATCAGGACATACTTCATTTTACGATCAGGATGAATGGAGTGCCCCTGCTCCCTGTATGGAGGCAGATACTGATGATTTTGAATTTCTCCCCGAAGTAAAGGAGGCAGAGCCTAAGATCCCTGCACCCTCTGTTCAAATAAAAGCAGAAGGCATTGCTTGTCAACGCTTGGGTTCCGAGGCTTGGAATAAGATCCGATACAAAGATGTCGAAAAGAAATTACAGGCCTCCCCAGTCTTCTCTACTCTGCAAGTGAACCTAGAGTTGGGTAGCTTAGGCTCAAAATCAAGTTTTTTAGCAAGACAGGACGGTGTATTTGGCACGATTTCACATGGCTTGCTTAATCAAAGAAAGGAGCTGTCGGAAGAACTAAAAAATATTATTAAACTTTTCCCAGAAACTAAAGAGCATATCAAAAAACTGCTTAAAGAATCGGACTTCCAGGCGACTTCTGACAATTTGTTGCAATATGTATGCGCGCATAGAGCAGAAATTATTGAAATGCGCAGAAGGAGCTTCAAAACTAAAAATCAAGCATTATCATCGAGGTTAGCTCAAATACCTCCATCTACGACGCATCTTTTTGAGGAACAGGGATTGTCATCTTTCGTGAAAGATGTGGGTGGCGCATCACGCATTTTCTTTACCACAAACCCAAGCTATACGAATAATAAATCGAGACCTCATATAAAAACGCCGATGCGTAAACCTATGCGTCGTGCGTCCCCACCTCGTTCAGCACCAACGCATCCTTCTAAAAGTAACAGGCATGGCCAGGCCTTTCGTTCAAAGAAGGAAAGCGGACCAAAAAGGAAAACCCAAGGATATAACCAGAGACGTTGACATCTTTCGAGGGGGTCAGTTAAGGTGTTACGAAAGCAGATGGCGAATGTTGAACGCCCCGAATGCTATACTAAAAATAATTACCGGTTACTCGATCCCCTTTGTCAAAAAACCTCCATCAGTACCCTTCAGCAATGCGATTCGAAAAAGGTTCGAAATGAAAACCTCATCGCTAATGACTTCAGAATTACAAGAGCTCCTCAGAACCAATATTATAGAAAGAATAAAAGTGCGGACAGGCTTTTTATCGCGGATGTTTCTAGTTCCAAAATCGAATGGAAAAGTGAGACAAATATTCGATCTGCGCGAGTTAAATTCTTACCTAAAACCAAAAAAGTTTCGATTGATAAATCAGAACCAGGTCCCATCTTTTCTTCAAAAAGACGATTATATGGGAAAACTGGATATCTCCCAGGCTTATTTTCATATTCCCGTCAAAAAGGCTCACAGAAGGTACCTCGCTTTTGTATACAAAGGCAATTTGTACCAAATGAAATGTCTCCCTTTCGGTCTCTCGAGTGCACCACTAGCATTCTCGCGTGTGAGCAACTGGATGGCGAGTCAGTTGAGAGCAAAAGGAATTCGAGTGCTAGTTTACCTCGACGATTTCCTCTTGGCACATCAAGATCCAGAGATATTAAAGTCTCAGCTGACTTATGCCGTCCAACTATTTCTGAGTCTAGGCTGGTCGGTAAATCTACAGAAGTCCCTCCTAACTCCAACCAAAGCTTTAGAGTTTCTAGGCGTGATCTGGGATACGGAAAGCAATTTGACAAGACTACCAAAAGAAAAGATGGGTCGATTGAGGCAGGATCTTTTACAAGTCATAAATCAAGGTTGGTGGAATTGGCAGCGGGCGACGTCGTTGATAGGGAGATTAGGCTTCGCGTCGCTGGTAACCCCGTTAGGACGTCTCCATTCTCGAACTCTGCAGATAGAAGCTCGCTATCTCCCCGAAGAACAGCCAACAAAAACGTTTTCAGTCCCAAGAGATGTTCTAATAGATTGTCTTTGGTGGATGAAAAATTTATCGGCAACAGGAAGGATCTTTATCCCCGATCCAACGCATTTTATTACGACCGATGCTTCAGACAAAGGCTGGGGAGTTCAAGTAGGAGATTGTCAGATTTCAGGGGAGTGGAACGAGGATCAGTCGCGATGGCATATAAACCGAAAGGAACTCTTCACCGTTCTTTTGGCAATAGAAAGGAACAGAGACCTGATCAGGGGAAGATCCGTGATGTTGCAAGCGGACAACAGGACAGTCGTTTCGTATTTAAGGAAGCAGGGAGGAACAAGATCTCTTCCCCTGTTGCAGTTAACGAAGAAAATTCTGTTACTAGCGCAGCGTTTAGCGATAGATCTCACGGCTTTTTACATTCCCGGCCGCTTCAATACGATCGCAGACAGACTCTCACGGGGGATGTCACTCCCAGATTGGCACTTGGACCAGTATATCACAAGGATAATTTTCCAGAAATGGGGCGTTCCGGAGGTGGACCTCTTCACATCGAATCTCTCGAAGGTAGTCCCTCGGTATGTGTCGATCGACGCCAGGGATCAGGGAGCTTTATTCATAAATGCGTTCAGCAGACAGTGGAGCTATCGACTAGCTTGGACATTTCCTCCGCCTCCCTTGATTCCCAAGGTTCTCCATCACTTGAACAAAGCAAGAGGATTATTTCTGGTTGTAGTCCCAAGGTGGCAGAGTGTATTTTGGAGAGGAGACCTGAAGCGCAGGGCAGTAGCAGCACCATTTCAGATCCAGGATGTGTCGCATCTTCTGATCGACCTGTCCACAGGTCTACCTCCCCCGAAGGTGGAGAACTTCTGTTTAGAGGTCTGGAAGGTACGGGGTGGAGTAAGTTAGTCTCTGGTTTAAGCCAAGCCGACGTTTCTTTATTACAAAGAGCTTGGCGGGATTCTACGTGGAAAACCTATAGTTCGGCATGGCGCAAATGGGTCGAGTGGAGTAAACAAAATGGGGTAAATTCGGGCAGCCCTCGGCCACAAGAGGTTGCCTCCTACTTAAGTTTTCTTCATAGATTTAAAAGCCTGGCGTACTCTACAATCTTAGTACACAAATCGGTGATTATGTCGTTAGCGGATCCTGAGCAGGGGACGGTCTTGAATTCTCATCCCTTGGTGACATCGATGTTAAAAGCTATTAGTATGGCCAGGGAGTTGACAAAAGTGATTAGACCCCAGATCTGGAATATCAAAGATTTATTATCATGGCTTGAATCCCATCCACCGGACACAAATAGCATCTTCCAGGTTTCTCGGCATGTTGCATTTCTGTTATTGCTAGCTTCGGGTCGTAGGATCCATGATTTAACCCTATTACTTATAGACCCTGTTCACTGTGTAATTCAGGATGCGTCGATCATTTTTTGGCCGAAGTTCGGATCAAAGACAGATAACGCTAAGAATCGTCAGTCGGGTTGGTCTCTGTCCAGGTCGGATAATCAAACCTTTGACTTGGTTACTTGGGTGAAATGTCTGATTGAAATATCTCAAGCTAGACGAAAATCGCAAGAGGGGCTTTTGAACCTTTTCATTAGCACAAGAGGTAAAGTGAAGGCTGCGTCAAGGACTGTTATAGCAGGGTGGCTTAAGACCACATTTGCAGAATTAGGTATTAACTGCAGCCCTGGTTCCATTCGTTCAGCCGTAGCATCTTACGACTATGAAAATAATGTTGCACTAGATCGTATATTGCAGAAGGGTAACTGGCGGGGACATGAAAATTTTTTCAAACATTATTGTAAGTCAGTTCATAAGGAGAGCAGGCATGAGCGCCACCCTTTAACTGACTCCTTTAGTATACCAGATTGATTATATTCGTTGATGTAATCGTTTTTGTTTTCTATATAAAATGTTTCAACGGATTGAAGGGAAAGGCTGAAGTAAAGTTGCAATTGTTACAAATGATAAACGATATGCTATCAAATTATGCTAAGTGATTTAAGTTACGTTATGTCGATCTCAGAACTTTAACCTTTCACAATATAGTATTGTTAAATAGATCTCAATAAAGATCTTCATGGTTGATTTATTTGCTTTTAAACTGTTCTTTCTCTCCCTGAAAGAATTAGGGAGGTTTGTTTATTATAGTTAAGTTAATTTTGTTGTTCATAAAGCAACTACTGCTAAATAATGTTTCTGTGATTGTTCCTAATTAATAAAGGCTGATTTAAGTTTATTTCTGCAATTTATTTTCTCAAAATCTGCGAATCTCTATCACAGTACGCTTTTTGGCGCCGGCAGATAGTAAACACCTCTCCGAAAGGTTAAGCCGAAGGCACAGAACTAAAATAAGACAGTTTTCCACCCCGGAGGGAAGAAAACAGTTATTTTAGGTCTTGCCGAGGCTTAACCTGAGCAAGGCCTTGCCGGCTCTTTCGTCAGGTACTGAAGAGCGCGTGAGCTATCCGCGCACGCCTGCCGTCGCGCCGCCGCGCCGTCTCCCGCGCGGGGGGCCTCGCCCCCCGCGCTCCGCCTAACTCTCGTAGACATAACTCTAAGGTAAGTAAGCGTTCGCACATGAAAAGGGGTAATAGCTAATCTCCGAAAGGTTAAGCCTCGGCAAGACCTAAAATAACTGTTTTCTTCCCTCCGGGGTGGAAAACTGTCTTATTGTTTCTCAAGCCTACAAGGTTTGGGAGTTATTAGTTGTAGGTAGACACTAGTATGATTGTACAATTGTACTGCAAAACTAACAACAATGCAATAAACTTGAATGCATTGTTTAATGATGAACATTGGAACACTCCAACATTGTTAAGATAGGTCGACGCCGATCGAGCCAAGGAACACCCCTCGCACTCACGCATCGTATTTCATTGATCTGTATCTCAGCGCCTCGACAGTAACGGTGTTCACACCACATTTTAACGGAGATTTAATTCAACTTGAATCAAAAACTCTGTCCTACTGTGAGCTAATTATTACAATATAAATGGCTAGTGCAAATTCCCAATACCTGTCCAAACTATTTAAATTAAAACTTAGAACTCAAACGCAGTGTCACAAAACGGATCTAATTTTAAATGTAGAGCATCCAGGGACGATAACATACCATGCACACATATGAGCTTCCATCTATACGGATCCAGCCGCTCAGGAGTTCAGGTCGCCACATCCGTAGATTATTCTGCAATAGTGTCGCGTGTACTGTGGCCGGCCCCCGCCTGTGCACACACATCAAAACCAATATTATTAGGGGTCCGTTTCTGATCCGATACTCGCCTAGGGGTCCCCGTTTGATGTTCCCTAATTAATACTGTACCGGTCCCGCGGCTCTGCAACAGGGTTCCGCTCTGCACGAAGCTAAATATATTCAAGTTTATTTGTTTTTCCGACCCTCTATTTGCCACGTATTATTTGATTAAGTCAAACATGATACATTTTAATTATAGTTAACTAGCTGCGCCTTCGGCTTCACCTGCGTCAACTAGGATTCCTCTCGTAAAAACATTATACGAAATTGTGCAGTTTTTGTGCGAAGAAAGTATCTTGCATTATTATTTCAGATAAAGCTTTCACAATCGAGTGGCGGTGTCGTGTATGCCGTACACCTGCACGATGGTGGTAGAGCTTCCGTCCTCTCGACTAGCTTCCATACCTGTGGGGATCTTCAAAAGGAGAGTTAACAAACTATTATAATAATAATAAATCTTTTATTTCAGACCATTGATCCATAATGTGTTAGTAGAAAATAGGTAACTTAAAATTATGTTAGTAAATATTAAAAATTAAGTGAATGTGTGCAGCCATCACTGAGACACTAGTCGAGCCACTGGCTGGAGCCTCGTCAACCAATGTCTCATGAAGCTCACATCTTCAGCGATTCCAGCCAGGATATTGTTGGAACTGCCACGCAGGCGATGCACCAAGGAAGCACATCTTTTTCGCATTATAGCAAAGAAGTCATCCGTGTGTGCATCTGCAAACATCCCTGATGCACTACAAAAACGTGGCGATCCCAACAATACCCTGAAACCATTGTTATACTGCACTCGCAGAGCGTTGTAAGATTTCTGCGTATATTTGACCCACAGACTGCACGTGTGAAAGGATTGACAATAAGCTTTGAACAGTGTTGTTTTGACCTCATTAGTACATCGTGCAAATCTGCGAGCCGACATATTGCACCTCACCGACAACGCCCTACGCTCCCTTTCCATGTCCAAATCATCGGACTTACTTTCAGTCACCCAGTGGCCCAGGTACTTAAACTGCTTGACCCAAGTGAGAGCAGTCCCGTATAGGTTAACTGGCAGAACAGAGTATGTTTTACTACCCGCCTTAAATAGCATCACCTCACTCTTTTTGGTATTGTACCTGAGCCCATGGTCTGTGGCATATAATTCACACACGCTTATTAGTCGTCTGAGGCCATTGATTGATGGACTTAGCAGAACCATGTCACCCGCATAGCTGATATTATTAATACTGCGACCCTGAAATGAACATCCAACATTGGTTCTGCTAAGTTCAGCAACCAATCCATTAATATACAAGTTAAAAAGTTTTGGCGATGTAATTCCCCCTTGACGAACTCCACAATTTAAGGAGTAGTCATCTGAGTACATACCCGCCCATCTCACTGAGTTTTTTTGATTACCATACCAGTATTGCATTATTTTAACCAAGTCCTTCGGTAAGCTAGTGTCATTTACAAGCTTATGCCACAGCATATCGTAGGAAACCAGGTCAAATGCCTTTGACAAGTCCAGAAAACAGGCATAGACTGGTGTCTTCTTACCAGTATAGTACTGGACAGCGTGCTTAAGAGACAAAATTGTACTTTCAGTGGAAACACCAGGCTGAAAACCAAATTGCGCCTCGTGGAGATTCAAGTGTTTCGCCAGATGTCTGTCAAGCAAGCTGTCCAACACCTTGGCAAAAACAGTAGCTAATGAAATAGGCCTGTAATTGGACACGTCAGAGGCATCTCTCGTTCTATTTTTTATAATTGGTACTACAACAGTTTTCATCAAGTCAGGCGGCAAGTACGAGTGACCGATACAGCATGTAAATAGCATAGATAAGACTCTCGGTAAATGAACACCTGCATGTTGCAAGTGTTCTATACTAAGTCCATCATGCCCCGGTGATTTACCTCTTTTCATGTGCATGATAACATCTGACACGTCTTTTGGAAAAAATCTTTGATACAATTGAGGTTCATTCACTTCAGTAGAGAACACCTGCTCTTGCTTAGTCGGCAGGGGTGCCACCTGAAAGTGTTTTCTAAATAAATTAGCTATAGCTTGAGAGTCACTCTCACCGCTCATGCTCATGGGTAAGCTATTTACTGGGCCAAGCTTTTTTGTGTGTTTCCAGAAACTACCAAAATCCTTTGATGTGTGATGAGCAGCTAGTATGTCCATCTTTATTTGTTGCTCATTATTTTGACACCACTTCAGCCTCCTTTTAAATGCCTTACGCGTATCACACATATTTTGATATAACAACCCACCGGTGGGCTTGCCACAAGCTACCCAACACTGGAAAGCTAGCCGTGCTTCTCCATGAACATGCTTCACATGATTGTTCCAGCCCGATACATATGATACTACTTTCTTTTTCTTTTTAGCACAGCTTGCTATGGCAGCATGTTGTAAAATGTCTACAATACTAGTGTACATTGTTTTTATAACTTTCTGGTGCTCAATATTATTACACGTTTTGTCACCACATTGTCTAAATGCAACAGGGAAATCTATGTCTTTTAGTAATGAATGACATATTTTATTGTATTCATATATTTGACAATGATCTCTATACCCCCAGACAACTTCATCACAGGCTTGAGTACTGTTAAAAACCTTTGGCCTAACAAAATCAATATTACAATGCATCACAAGTGGAAAGTGATCCGACCAGTAAACATCATGATAAATTTCCACATTAGTGATGGTATCCATAGCTGCCTTGGTTACTACACAGTGATCTAACCACCGTCGGTTGCCATGGGCATCACTAACATATGTATAACTGCTAGATAATGAACCTAATATTTCGTAGTCCGCACACACCCAGCTTTGATCACAACAAAATTGAAAAAGTTCCTTGCAAAAGCTCTCACCTGGGTGAGCGTTGAAGTCCCCTAACATGTAAACAGATTCTGCACCGACACTCTCAATAATAGCACTCATTTCACTGAGACAGTCCGTGAACTCCACTAAATGTTCAAAACAATCAGTAGGCATGTACACTGAAAATATAAGTATTACCCTTCCGCTAGGAAAAGAAATGGTCACTGCTGCAAGACGCACGCTGTTACATTGTATCACGGTAACATTCTGAAACCGGCTCCTTCTCCAGAGAATAGCAACACCACCATACGGTCTCCCACGCAGCATACCTGCCGAAGTGTCTACAGCTGACGTGCCGGTATAGCTGAAATCATTATCTATTGTGCCCAGTAATGAAATGTCATGAGGCATCAACCAGGTTTCCTGGAGCGCAATAATATCTGCTTTTTTACACAACGACTTAATATCACCAACAGATCGAGTAAATGATCTACAGTTAAAACTTATAAAAACACTATCCATTGTTTTGACATACGATATTCAAAGTTGTTTTCTCATCAGGCCGGGATAGATTTTTCTTACTCTTAAAATCCACGAATTTTCTATAAGAAATCCCGGAAGGCCATAGCTTAGAATCCATGAAAACGTTCAATTTATGTTTTGGAACCAGTAACTTGAAGGAATTATATTCTTTCTCACGTTTCATTTTTATTTTTTCCAAAACGGTTTCTACACCAGTCTTATTCAATAAATATGTACATATGTCCAAGGCCGAGGTTGTCTTGTTTACATTATAAGTAAACAGTGGTATTCTAGTATCCGCGGCCTTAAATTTACTGTCCAGCTCTGTATCACCATTTCCACTAAAAGAAGTGAATTTATTTCTTAGTCTCTTTCTCTGAACCAAGTTCCATTCATTACTGGGTTCTTCCTTTTTCCAAATGCCATCTTTTTTCGTTATTTCTACGAAGATTTTCTCATTCATGTCACAATTGTTTTTTAAAGCGTTATCGCTAACAGATGGTAATGGCACATCATTGCATAAGGCCGGGGAGGGTAAGTTAACCACAACCTTATCAGTAAAGTGCTTATTTATTGCCTCCTCTGGGCCACAGCTGGTTTGAGAATGCGTATTATTCAATCGTTTCGCTCTCGGGTGTGGAAAGGACAACAGTTTTGGTGGCGGCAGCACTGGCGACCGCTGAGTTAACGACGCGCACGGTAGCGATGACTCATCGTTGGGAACATTCGCACAATTACCGAAATTATCAAAATTAGACGCTAAGGAGAAAGCGCCATTATAAGGATAAGCAGCGTATTGTAATACTCCCAATGTTACAGATATCCATAGGCGACCTTAGTCGCTTACTTTCAGGCGGTCCGTCTGCTTGCTTGCACCTATCATATAAAAGATATTACGCAATCTCCTTATCAAGTTTTAGATGAACGGGTAACAATCATACTTATACACAAAGCGTACACACACACTCACGCGCGCGTGCGCGCTTTTGCGATTAGGAGGGTTATCACGACTATGTGCGCATAAAAAACTGCGCCAATGTGCTCATGTTTGGTAAATGCGATGGAATATTGTGATCTATGCAGCTGTCATTATAACAACATTGTTTAACAATTATTGTTCCAAATAAATGTATAGAAAGTCGTAATGTAACAAACCGACCAGGACTCACTGGGGGCCGTATTCCGCCGGCCTGGATCCTGGAGACCAGTCTGAAATATACTGCTCCTCATGGGGACGACACGACAAGCATGGTGTGTAAACCGGCCTCCTACCATCACAGTGACAGTGACAATGACTCAAGTGACAGTGTGCACCGTAATAATTTGACTGGCGCAGCGCAGCCGTCTCAACGCCAGTTACGTGCCTGGCACGATCATAACTCCCAGATGAAGAACTTCAAATAAGTTAGAAACTGGTCGGAGAGTCATTTTCCAGTGTTTACCGCGTGAGTCCTAGTCGGTTTGTTACATTACAATTATGTAAGGAACTCGCGCTAGTCTTCAAACTATAGATAGTCTGTAAAACGGCATTTGTTCGTTCCCAAATCAATCCGATTAGCTATCGAGGAGTTCTGAATGTCCTGAATGGCTGTCCTTGCTATAATATATCGGAACTAAAATAGAACTGCGTTCGTTCGTTTTTATAATAAAATCCCAAAAACCGCTTGAAAAGTGGTTTTCACATATATATTTTCACTATTGCGAGGGTCAAACTGCAAGTTCTCAGAAAATCAAAAACTTACTAAACTACCTACTGATTCGTTTTTTATCTTTTTAAATAGGGTACTATTTCACGTCAATACATCGCTTCATCCTATGGAACCACCGAGAAGAGCACTTTGCCCCCTCGTCCTTAGGGTTGACCCGTCCTTCCGAAGCGCGAGGCCACCATCCTTTATGCTCACGCTTGGACCTCTTCACTTTAGTGCAACTCCTCGGAAGGAAACACCCACTGAGCAGACCGTCTTTTGGTTTCGGGATGTAGCAGTAAATCCACCTTTCGTCACCCGTAAGTATGTCGAAAACAGTTGTTGAAGCGATAAGTCCACGAACTTACTTGGCAATTCCCTTTCAGCTGTCTGGCCGTCTCGGGGTGTGCAGTCACGGTTGTTGTGCCTTTCTCCAGGTCTCTGGCTCCGTGTTTCCTTCCAGTCCTGTGTCACCACGGCTTGCAAATAGCGGCGTGACCAGGCTCCAGAAATCACTATATTAGAATGTTTATACACACACAGTTCACACTCCTGAAGCTCGTCTTCGAGGAGCTACACCACTTTCACTGAACGCTGCAGGTATTCGAGAGATGCGAAACGACGACGTGTGTTCGCGGCAAGGTTTGAAGGACGTCTCCCCGGCTCAAGGGCGATCCGTGCGCGCGTGCGTATCAGCCTCGAGCAGTTATGACAACCGAAGAAAGAGAACGCGCAATGTCGTTAGCTTTTCGCTACCAACCCTCGAAAAAGGTTGTGCTTCTTTGAGCGGTCACATTCAAATATAATAAAGTAAAATCAAAATAACAAAAAATACTGTTTCAGTACGAAACAACAGCATTTGAGTAACCTCGCTTAAATCTTTCAACCATTTGACGGCACCAATCAACACGGCGGAGTCTTGGGCCTCGGTCTAATTATGAGGTATCCACCGGGCACTAAGCTTCCTGACTCATACCGATGCCTAATCTTGTCCGAATCTGCTGATAGGTCACTCGTTTGTCAGTTTCTATCACACGCCGCACAACACAGATGTTATCTTCAGCCGCCGCTGTAGAAGGGCGTCCCTCGCGCAGATCATCGGTGAGGTTATCGGTGCGACCACGGTTAAACTCATTAAACCAGTTGTAAACAGTGACACGAGATGGGGCTTGATCGTGAAGTGCTAAGGTCGACAGTTCACGCCGGGGCGGTTGCTTAACTAACCAAGGACAAGTCCGCATGGAGTAGGGTTCTCAATTTTGGGATGGGTCAGCCAAATACCAAGTGGAAGTTCCAGAGTCAATCGAAAGGCGAGCCAAAAATATCAGCGGCAATAACTGTTTGGTAGAAGTTACCCGACAGAGCCTTGAACACCGGCGTAGAGTAGCATGCCCATCGGTTTTCTATTGGTTACATTTCGGAGAATGTACACTGGAATTGCACACAGCAATGCGTCATCGCTATAAGGCTAGATATACCACCTATACGAAGCGTTTTGCCTCCACTTTCTTAATGCCTACTGCCAAGGGATGAAAATTATTATCTTTCGAATCATAATTTCGAAAAAAAATAATTTCTAAACATAAATGTGAGACAATATTAGGGTACGGAACCGTCCCTACTGCTCGATGCAGAGCCGCAATTCACAATTTTTACGATGACTCCTCGCGCCGCTCGCACCCTCGTCAAAGGTTTAGCGGGTGTGGGTTTCGGTGTTCCCTACATATAACCGTTACATTATGGCTTCGATATAGGTACCTGTACCTTGTCGTAATAATACGATGGTACGTCTCGAGTTGTGCTGTTTGCTCGAAGGCACCTCAGGGTGCAGCAACTGTCGTCGCTCCCAAGATAATGTTCCTCAACATACTAGTGTTTGGTGAAAGATAATTAAAATTGAGGATAGTAGGTACCCGACACTCCTCCCTGAGAGGAGGGCCCTGGCCCAGCGCAGCGGCGGGAACCTGATCCACCCATTATTCCATTATAGCAAGTTGAAAACGAAACATTATGCGAGTAGCTTATGAAGTCCTAATGCACTTCCTCTTCTTTATTTTATTCCACACTAGATGGGCTCGGCACAACGTGTTTATCTCTTATCCATGTCGTCCCTCATACGGCCCGTCCGCGCCTTCCTCTACCTCTACCTCTCCGTGACCCTTCCGACTTATCGTTCCGGAGCCACGTGCAACCTTTCTCTGATGTGCGCGTTCCTCATCTCGCCCGTTCCAGTATTCATATTAAACATTCCAAGTACTAACAAGAAGTGTAAGGAAACCCTTACAGTGCGTACATTATGGCCGAGGAACAAACCGAGCGATACAGTAATGCTTCCCTCCGCACTCACACTAGCATCGACTGTGGCTCGGAGTTTGCGTTATTTTAATTAAAACGAAGTTATTCAGCTTCATTAGTATGAAGCTCTTCTGACCGTGGATAAAATTAATTTTAAAATGGAAACAACATTTTTGTTGATTTGTTTATCGAAAGGCCGTTATAGAATTCCCAATTCTGTGTCGTACAATTAAATTATTCAGTAATTATTGGAATACGAATCCGATCAAGTGCGTGTCGAGTACTGGGCGAGATTCCATATAGAGTTGATAACGAAAACTTACAAAGCGATTTCTATAAAAATCTAGTAATAACTAGAACATTGATTTTTGTATAAATATAGCGGGTAGATTCTGTTATGTGCAGTTGATTTGGATGCATTTTATCGGATCAATCTAAAAGGAAACTTTTTTACATAAATAAAATGTCGGATACAAATTCCTAAAACACGGACCAGAGAGTCTGTCGAGATGTTATATAGTTGTTTAATTTTTTTTTAAAGTGACGGTCACGATGTGGTCACAGATGAAATCGCGGTAGGATCAATACTCAATACTCAATAGTTTATTGCATTCATATGGCGTTACATGCAGGTCTTAAATATTTTTTTTTTCAAGCGTACATATGACCCTGGTAGGGTATAGCAATGTGGAGCGACCGATTTATTTATTAGTTATCAAATTTATCATAAAAATTGGTTGTCTGTAAAGTCGGCTTACGGACGATAGATTTACGTGATAACGACATAATCATGTATGACATTGACATTGACATTGACATTGACATAGACATAGACATATGACATATGCCCATATGACATATGACTTTGACTTTGACTTTGACTGACTGACTTTGACTGACTGACTTTGACTTTGACTTTGACTTTGAAGTTTGACTTTGAATTTGACTTTGACTGTGACTTTGACCTTGACCTTGACTTTGACTTTGACCTTGACCTTGACTTTGACTTTGACCTTGACTTTGACTTTGATTATATTATCTAGATCTAGATAAAACTCAGGTGGAACGTTACGCGGAATGTTACCGTTACTATTTTTCATTTTGGCATTCATCAATTTATAAAACGTTATCACGTCAAAAAACTCATTCAAGCTGTAATAGCATTTCGTTAAAAGCAATTGTTTTAAATGTGTGATGAATTTCGACTCTTTTTCTCCTTTAATTTTGTCAGGTAATTTGTTGAATATTTTTATGGCCATTAAGTATGGACCAGAACTGTGCATTTTAAGTTTAGAGCTCGGTAACACAAGTTTATGTTGAAATCTTGTCGGATAACGTCGGGGTTCATCTGTCACTCTTTTGAAGAACTTTGGATACTTTTTGACAAACTTACATATATCCAATACATACTAACGTCAACGCTTTATATTTTAAGAAGTATGGTTTGCAACTTTCTGTATTTTTTATGTTGGCTATGGTACGAATGCATTTTTTTTGTGATATAAAAAGTTCTCCTGAATTGACACAATTTCCCCAGAGTATTATTCCATAGCTAAGCCAGGACAGTGCGTATGCGTTGTAGGTGAGTAAGGCAGTGTTTGGATCTGTCGCCCGACGTAATTCCCTGAGGGCGTACGCGAATGAACATAATTTGGCTTTAATTTTAATAATATGATTTTTCCAATTTACATTTGAATCTATTTCTAACCCTAATAATGTAGCCCCTTCAACACATTCTAACTTATTATTATCATATGAAAAATTTATATCTAGCTGGGATTTTTGATAAGGCCTGAATTGGATCAGCTTTGTTTTTGAAAAATTTAAGTCAAGATTGTGGTCAGTCATCCAATTTGTAACATTATTAAACATGTCAGTAAGTTTTATATATAAATTAAAATTGTCATTATTTTTACATGATGTCAAAAGGGAAATATCATCAGCGAAGAGTGTACAAGATTCGTCAATTGATTTAGCGAGGTCATTTATATATATTAAAAACAGGATACATCCAAGGACACTACCTTGTGGGATTGAGTGATTGATTCGTGATGATCCCGATCTAACCTCTGATCTCGACTGGTTTTTATAATCCGCTGCGAGAGCGCAGCTGATAAGAGGTAATCGGTGCGATGACAGATTCAAGTATGAGAATATGGCGTCTCTAGGCCGACGAGCGCGATGTACGAGTGGACATTACTCCGCCGGAATGCAAAGTGGGTTTCACTTTAAATACCGATCTCTGAAGTGACTTTTTACTTTACTTGTTTATACCTTCACCCTGCACAAAGTGTGTACAGGTACAATCGAGCTGTACCTACATGTTGGAACAATGCCATCATTAGCTGGTGTACAATCCTCCGGCGGCGAGGGAGCGGGGAGCGAGAGGGCGATGTCCAATTAGTACCGCTGCTCCTCCGCTGCTCACCAAAACGTATTGTTCAACATAAAATAGAGTACTAACTAAGTTTCTTATAAACTTTGGGCAAGTTTCGTCGAACTTCAGGTTGATCTCTCAACGATCACAAAAACCAGTTGGGATTTTTATATAATACCTTCACGAGTAGGGATTGTCGTCCTTTAGACCTCACGATATTACAATTCTCGTAATTCAAATAAGGGGACACACACACACACACACACACACACACACACACACACACACACACACACACACACACACACACACACACACACACACACCTTATTGAGTTTGCACTGGGCACCTGACAACACTAATTACATATTTTAATTAAGCTCTCGTATAATCATTATAATTAATTTGTTGTATTATGAATGTAGGAACCGCCTTCCGCGTAGAACCGCCGAATCACATGAGGCCTTAAAATGTGAATTCGTACTACGATAAATATTTATATTTTAATCTGATATTTATAATATTCTAGGTTTGAAATAGAAAATAAAAAAGATAAAAGAAAAATAATATATTAAAAGTGATACAATTAGGATTTAGAAAATTAAATGTCTACAATTTTTTTCAAGAAAACTCTTCAAAGTGCAAAAAGAATCAAGATCAAGTTCAAAAAGTAATCTTTTAGGGCAGAAATAGTTAGATGACGTGTACAATGTTAATGAACAATGTGTTCTATACTGTGTGTGCGGTGCAGCGGGAGCGGGACACTCACGCGCGGTCTGTCACGGTCGACAACTGTCGGCTTCCTCCGGAACCCTTCGTCGGGATCTTGAGTGTCAATTTTCACTTTTTTAACAATTTCTACTCTAAGCCAGAAAAAAAAGGCTTTTTATTTATTATGTAGGTTTTAATTAGTCTATCGGGTAGTCCAATTAAAACAGAACTTCAATTGCAAAAATAGGAATAGCGATCAACAAAATAAATAAATTAATTATAGAAATTACTATTTGAAAAAATTACTGTGTGTGATAATTACTTTTCCAGATGATTAAACTGTCTTTATCTATCTATCTATAACTATCTAAACTATCTTTGGCACTACACAGGTGACGTTATACTGACAGTCCACCGCGAGTGTAACATGTGCTCAGTCAGTGCTCACTACACCAACAGAACATTTGACATCGTCACGACATAAGGTCGGTTCTCCCGTGAAGTTACATTATGGCGCTTGGATAGGTTCAACCTTATCGCTGTTGTGATTACACACCTGTTGTCAAAACTGTTCGCCCGTGTTACCGACTGTACATGTGTATAAGTTAGCAACAGTGTACATTCGTTGACGAAGGCACGAGAATCCACAGTGAGATAAAGTTTTTCCCAGACTTCAATAGCTATTCGATGTCGAGATAAGTCAGCCCTTTGGCCCTTTGGTCCGATGGTACATCACTGCAGATATAACTTCAAAAGCGTACAATATACCGCATTCAAATTATATTTATACTCGAAATGTTGAGATGCTGTGTGAGTAAAAATCATTTCGCGGGTTAACATGAGAATAGAAAAAGAAGAAAAGTCATTTATTCCGTGCAACTGCACCCGGACCCACCCTGGCAATGGCTCCCCTCATCCAGCCACCGCCCGTCCCTCCACCTCACCTCTGCTGATCAGAGGCGTGCGCGGAGAGAGACCCACCTCGCCAGGCCATTAGCTATCGGCTAACAAGATCTCACGAGAGAAGTTGTTAGCGGATACCCAGGGTGCACCGGCCCACAACACTGCCTTTGCCCCGAATCCCGAAGTATTCGTAGGGGACAAGCAGTAGTGGGCACACGGGGAGGTTACCTGGCCTGGCACCTCAGGAGGTAAGAACCTCCTCCAACAAGAATAAATAGATTCTACTGTACGTTTCATGTTAGTTTTGAAGTAGCAGTTTCAGATCTTTTACCTAGGCAAATATATTTTGATAATGCTTTTTTTTTAAATAAAATCTATTTCTTCTCGCGTACTCCCATTTAAAATTGATCAAGATCTAAACTTATTAAAACTCACGTTCATAATTTATTTATTTTATTTATTTATTTTGATACGCCAACATATTATATATATCAATATATCATTAATTCTAAGATTGTGAGAGAAGTGATAAGTATTACATTCTGATACAGTACGTCCTGTTACAGGCATATACAGGTTTCATAATAACATATTACTGTATCTACGGGTTATACGCGGCACTCACGCGTAGTCGATATCCCGATCGACAGTTGTTTCGGCTTGTTCCGGAACCCTTCGTCAGGATGTTGAGTGCGAGCGGGACGCTGCGACTCGCGCACCGCACTCAGGATCCCGACGGAGGGTTCCGGAACAAGCCGAAACAATAATAATGGTCGATCGTTATATTACACTACGTGTATGTTATACCTGTAGACACAGTATAAAGATCTAAAGTGTAGTTGTTGAGTTATCCTTAATAGTGCGTGTCTAATGGATATCCCTAAGTGTTTGGATATGTCGTGATTATATAATATTATAATACATGAGGACACGCCCGTGATGAACAGCCGCTGACAAGGATATGATGTCGTTAACATCAACAATCTTGAGTTTAACTTTAACTTATGATAGTCGAAAATGAACCATGAATAGTGATACAATGAATTCGGCGATTCGAGTTAAAATGATCGGTGCGTGAGCTGTGTATTAAATAAATATGATCTCGGAAAGTTCACAACTTGGACCCCAACGCAAATGCTCACGTCGCGTCGCTCGACTTATTTCAAATCCATCGGACACGAAAGTCACTGACACTCGCCCTTACGGCTCATGACATACGGTTCAAATTAGATGTTATCTATTGATGGTATCAACTTGGTCATTGCTATAAGTCGCCAGTATGTAACCTTTGCACAAAAGGGGTTTGTATTAAAAACAGTTAAGTAATAATTATTTTCTCCTGATCTTTTGATACTCAAATCATTAACATTTAATTGTGATTTGTGCCGTACAGGTGCGAAAGTTCTCTGTTATATGATATTAGTCACTTAGGCTGTAATGATTTGTATAATTGCTTGCTGTCACTCGGTTTTGCTCAAATGTACTCTACATACAAATGTAAATGCTTGTCAAATATAAAACAAACGCTATTTTCTTTTGATGCGTTATGATTTGTGTTCCTTGTGACGTCATTAACCTTATTAAGATACATCATTTCCAGCTCGTACATACACGTTATATTTACAAAAATTATAAACCTATTGTAATGAAACAAGTTATTAAAAAATATAATGTTTGCTAGATATAAAATGCGTCGTAAATTATAAACATATAAAGGATATAAACATATAAGTGAATATATAAAGGATATATTTTGAAAGTGACCCCGTACATCCGGGTACATCCGGACATCTGCATTGATATCTCTTAAGTACGTACTTTCTCTTCATTTTAAGAAAATACCACACAGTACATGGTTATATAGTTTTAAAATTGTGTAGTTATATTATATGAGTTGCATGAAGTTGAGTTACTGCGTACGCCGTGTAGTGCTCTGAGCTCCAAGATACAAATCGTACAAAAGACTAATAGGATTAGAGTCATGCACATTGCAGTTCCGCTTTTGATTTTACTTGAAGAATAACTTGGTGTTGTCTTTGGTTTGATTTAATCTACACTCCATACATCCATACAGGGAACATGTGTCTCCGTTCGTGTCTCTTTGCTGTCGGGGAGAAGCTTCTAAGAAAATAATAAACTCCTTTTGAACGGAATGATGTGGGCATGCACCAAAAATACCCCACGTTTCATACGTTTATGTAGCAGTGGCATCACTCTGTCACAGAACACAACGAGTACAGAAGTTACGGTGCTTTGGTGTAGAATAACGACATCGATTTATGAACTAAACGTTAGTACAGTAGGCACAACAGAAGTACACAAATCTTAAGTTTAATACAAGGATTAAAACGCACGTGCTAGACTGTAGTGAATGAGTTTTAACTTCTTGTCACTTTAAGTTCGGTCGAGTGCAAAGGAGAGTACCGACGCGGACGTCGGGCCCGCGCCTGCGCCCGCGCCTGCGCCTGCGCCCGCGCCTGCGCTCGACCGATCGCTCCGCCCTCTCCCGCACATTCCCAGCTTATTGTAAACCAGGAACGATCTCTTTCTCTTCCGCGTGTCAAACAGACAAGGTCGCGCGCTAGTTACCTAAACTGTCGCCTGTGCCGCCCGCTTGTACCAGCGCACTAAATCAATATCTGCGTTTGATAATCAATTGAATGAGGCGTGTATAGAAGGTTCGTTCATTTTGCCGCCTCCGCTGCTGAAAACAATAGATTTCTCTTCAAATACATTGTTTAAAATATCTCATGGGCACACTGATACGCGTCGCTATACGACTTGGAAACAAGGTTTTTGTTCTAATCAGAATATTGTATTTTATAAAAACCGAATTTGTTCTTTTTACGAAATTAGAAATGTACGTATCTTCGAGGACCGCAATTATAACGAAGCGGCTTTTAAAAAATATTATTTCTCTTTCGCAGTTTATTCGATGTTTAAATTGAATCAGGCACGAAACGTTTGTTTCGTTGCTCTAAACGTTATGTATTTGTGGACAATGTTTCCTGTTTACGAGGTTTTTTAGAGATAAATGCAATAACACTCGTGAGGCCGTCAGGCCCCGGGGTCGGTGCCATTTTACAAAATAATTTATTAAAATAAAACACTAATAATTAATTACAACACTGAGGCTTCTACAATAACATTTGAGCTATCCACTAGCTATTGGTAGCCTATAGATAACTCAAATGCTCTAACCCGCTACCGGCCGGCAGCGTGCCCAGAATGCTCGCAGCTAAACGAAAAGCAGACGGGTCTAAAATATTGCCTACTGTACTAAAAGAAGGAATTGTCTGTGACCAAAGACCAGAGCCCCCTCACAGAAACAGCAAGAATACGGGCACGACCTGCGACGCTAGAACACGTATTTAAAAGATTATTCCGCGCTAGTTCGCACAGCGGCCGATCCCACTGGCTCTGCGATGCCAAAGCTTTAGGAATGTTAGTGTTTGGGCAAGCCATCTCCCAAGCATTCTTGGCTTCGTTCAAATAAGCTACATCTAAATTGCTTAAAGATTGTGCAAGATTATTTTCTACCAATTTGTACGTACCATGAACGGAAGACAGGAATGCTGGCAGCGCAACACTCGGAATTTTGCGGAAAATAATTAAATGGGTACGTATTACTTTTTTAAATACAAATAAGAGTAGATATTGATCTAGTTTTCCTTTACGTTGGAGTGCACTTTGGACTCCATTAGCCGCCAGCTCTGCGTGATTGCGCCCTGCGCTCTGCCGACTCACCTACCATGTCTCCTGCGCAAACGACCCGACGCTGACGAAAGCGGTGTTATAACCAACAGTGCAGTTGATTCAACTAATTATACGGCGGGCGACGCGACGTTTAGCATTCAATTAGCGCGAACACATTCTCTCGGGAACAGCGGATTACCGTTAGGTCGGTCGACTCATCGGGTTTTATTATGGCCATTTTTCACCGACTTCCAACAAAAAAGGAGGTTCTCTATTCCTTTGTATTGTTTTTTCGTTTTTTTTATGCTTGTTAAGTGAAATATGTCATTTTAATATGTTATTTTCTCTCGCAAAAAACTTTCAGACTAATAACATAACAATTAATGATTATCGCTCAAATGTTTCTAGGTATTTTCAAGAACACGTTGACTTGTTGGTTTTGCTATCTTATACATTCAAATGATTACATTATTTCATTGCAAAGGTGCGTTCGTTCACTCCGGTCCCGTAGAGTTGTCGACGTTTCCACACGAGAGTCGCACAACCGTCCCGCGGCGCGCTCACGAACGGAACACGGTCTTATCATTCTGATACTACTCGCAGGTACCCACGTGCGTCGTACGTGCCTAGTTATCGATGAAGTTAATAAATGTTGAGGGACGATGTGGTCGAAGATGTTCGATCGTTGATGATCACGCTAGACCTAGATTGTTTATCGGCTCTCATGGCCTGGCGCCTGAACAGAGCACACTATGTGTTTGGTGTTTATTTTCAAACTTGAGTGTGGTAGCTAGCCAGGCTATATTAAACAAATATATATTCATTATTTATCCCAATAAAAATCCCAAAATCCCGACATTTTGATAATTTATCCAAATCAGAATTATTGCAATTTCCCATGTCGAGCACCCACTCGACATAGGGTTGCCAGATCAGAAAATTGCTAAGAGCTTAAACTTAAGTCCGCTGCAGCGCTTATAAACAATACTTCAGCTTGCGTCACGAACGTCAGTGACAGAACTCCAAGTACTTGCAAAAAATTAGTTAAATAATATAAAATAGGGTTATTTACTGTTATAATATTAAATATTTAGTGCTCTATGGTGAAACAAATGTCTGTGCGTTGAATATTCGGAAGATATCGTGCAATACAATAAGTTAATAACATATTATCAAGTGATATCTGTGCTGCGGGTATATTAACAATAACATTAAAGAAAAAACCTTCATAACATCTCTGGTTATTACATAATATACATTTTATTGTTATCATGTCTAATAAGTGTGGGGCTTGCGGCCGTTTCATAAGCGTAATAGAGGGCGCTAAATGCCCAAAATGTGGGATAAATTACCATCGCCAATGTGTCAATGTCCCGCAGGAGGGGAAGGTCGCTCCTACATGGATCTGTCCGGGGTGTAAAGTCAAGACGCCAAGAAGGGATAACACTGATACTCCGGTGAAAGACACCTCTGCCGCTCACTCGTGCCCTCACGGCGACATCACCGTAAAGCAGACGGATGAATTAATGAGAGAGATGCTCGACGAAATGAGATCCTTTCGCGGCGAGTTCAGTAGCATGAGGGCCGACATCTCCAGTTTAAAATCGATAGTAGTTAGTCTCGGAGGGCGCATCGATAGTTTCGAGGCACGTCTCGTCGCCTTAGAGGGTAGAGTGTCTGAGATACAGACCCCTGTCGTCGGATCAGAGGACCAATCGACCGTCATTGCACAGTTGAGGGCCGAGCTTAACGACCGTGACCAAGAGTTGCTTCTTAACGACGTCGAGATAACCGGCCTCCCCGAAGAACAGGGGGAGAACTTGGGCCACCTGGTGAGCCTCATCAGTCAGAAGCTTGGCGTCGCCCTCGAGGAGCGTGACGTCGTGTACGTGGAACGGGTGGGAGGCCCGCGGCGGAACATAGCGCCCGGCGAGGGTGAGACTGTGCGTGCGCGGCCCCGCGCCGTGGCGCTGAGGCTGGCCCGGCGACAGCTGCGCGACTCGCTGCTGCAAAGTGCGCGCGTGCGCCGCCAGCTTACCACCGAAGGACTGGCGATGAGAAGCGAGCCCGCTCGAGTGTATGTTAACGAGCGGCTCACTCGTCAAAACAAGACTTTGTTCTATAAAGTCCGCGAAGAATGCCGCCGGTGCAGCTGGAGGTATGCTTGGACCAAAGGCGGGCGCATCTTCGTTCGTCGAGAAGCCGGTAGGGCTTCCGCTTGGATACGGTCAGAGTCCGACCTTCGGAAGGTTTTTGGCAGTGGCGATGTCGTGTTGTGACCAGGTGGTGTTTAGATGGTCTCTGTAAAAATGTAATAAAATTACTATTTCATGATATATCTAATGATATATTGACTGCTGAACTGGTTTATGCTTGTGTTTTTATATCAATGGCATATATATCAATATATAATTTTTTATGTACTTTTTATATGATAGTATTTAAAAACAATTTGACTATACCTAACACAATAAGTATCATCACTAGAATTATTAATTTGTCCATCACAAGTAGTACATTTCCTGATCTTTGGAAAATTGCAATAATAATAAAGCCGATTCAACTCCAAATTGACTATATGTGGGCTATACATGCTACGAAATCATTTATCTATAAAAAATATATACCCAATGCAGCTAGTAGTAATTATCAGACATACTATGAACATAGTTACTATGTGGTGGGTAAATTGAAAATTTATATGATTTTATTATGATGGCGAACCATAGATTCAAAGTTGGTCTATTTAATGCCGGATCTTTGGGGACTCGCCATGATGAATTTATTGTAGCTATGCACAGGCATGATGTGCACATCATGGCTATAAATGAAACTTGGTTGAAGGAAGGAAAGGAAAATTTCGCCCCTACAGTCAGTGGCTATCGTCTACGTCATGTAGCTAGACCTGTCTCTCTTCGAAATCGCGGGGGCGGCGTTGGTTTTTATATAAAACGTGGTGTGAATGTGCGAAGCCAACCTCATCCTTTTACTGAATATGTAGAACAGATGTGGCTAAGTCTAAAAGTTAACTCTCTAAAAATTATCATCGGGACAGCATACCGGCCTCAATGGGTCAATGTGAATACATTTTTAGATGGGTTAACGCAGTCTATAGCGAGTTTTGCTGCATATGATCATCTGGTGGTTGTTGGAGATTTTAATATCAATATGCTTTCTTGCGCAGACAATAAAAGCAAGGCTTTGGTCTCTTTTCTGAACTATACCAATCTAAATCAGTTAGTCACGGAACCCACACACTTCACTGATCATAGCGAGACACTGATTGACCTTGTGATTACAGATGCTAAGCCTAGTTCAGTCAATGTGCACCATATACCTGATTTGGGTCATCATGCAATGATCAGTGTGGAATTCCGGTTCAAAGCTGAGAAACCCACACCTCGTGTTATTGTGTATCGGCCACTTGCTGACATTTTATACGAATTATTTAATCAAGATTTAAATCTAATTAACTGGCAGGCAGTTGATAATATGTCGAACGTTAATGATATGGTATCGACTTTTAATAGTTACTTTCTGATCCTTTTTGACTTGCATGCCCCTAAGAAAACTTTACATATAAAAAACTCTCTTCCCCCATGGCTCACTGACACTGTGCGAGATATGATGCATATTCGTGACAGATATCATGGCCTATATAGAATCTCTAAAACTGATACGCATAAGAAATGTTATAAGGATATGAAACATCTTGTGATACAAGCTATATTTGAGGAAAAGAAGAATTATTTTAAGAGTAACATAAATCAGAATATAAAAAATCCCAAAAAACTTTGGAAAAACCTCAAATCTACTGTTTTACCATTTAGCAGAAACTCTTTTGATTTACCTTCTAATTGCAACAACCCCAATATAATTAACTCCCATTTTCTGAGTGTCCCTGGAAGTGAACATGCTCTGATATCACAACTCACTTACTTTGAATTTCATAGGTTTAAATCTTCTATATTTAGCTTGGAAACTGTAAATGAGAATGCTGTAGCTAGTATTATTAGTAGTTTAACATCAAATGCTGAAGGTATTGACAACATTTCTCTGCAAATGATACTTCTTACAATGCCAAATACCCTTGGCACAATTACTAAAATCATTAATGTGTCTATTACTACTTGCATATTTCCAGATATATGGAAAGTTTCCAAAATAAAGCCTGTTCCAAAAAAACCCACCATAACTGCAATTCAAGATTTGAGACCTATCAGTATTTTGCCTTGCATGTCGAAAATACTGGAAAGAGTGGTAAGTAATCAGATGGTAAAATACCTTGAAACTGAGGAGATCTTGCCCTCGACCCAGTCTGGCTTCCGTAAACAACGTAGTACAACAACCGCTTTGCTGGATGTGGT
Source organism: Apeira syringaria (assembly GCA_934044485.1). Taxonomy (NCBI): domain Eukaryota; kingdom Metazoa; phylum Arthropoda; class Insecta; order Lepidoptera; family Geometridae; genus Apeira; species Apeira syringaria. The sequence goes on along the minus strand of OW203665.1, from coordinate 20,266,592 downwards.
TGACAATATTCTTTCGGCTCGGGACCATGGTATGGGAACCATTCTGGTTTTGCTTGATTTCTCACGAGCATTTGATTCCATCAATATTCCACTTTTGTTATCGAAGTTGTCGTACTATGGTTTTGATGCAAATACAGTTAAGTGGTTTCATAGTTATTTGTCTTCCAGGTCACAGTTTGTACAGGTCACTGGGTTAGATGGGAAAACTGCTTCTTCTTCCTGTGTCAAAAATTTAAGAGGCATTCCCCAAGGATCTATCCTAGGACCTTTACTCTTCATACTATACAGCAGAGACATCATCAATTGCATAAAATATTGTGAGTACCACATCTATGCTGATGATTTGCAAGTGTATCTGAGTTTTCATCCTGAAAATGTAGTTGAGGCTGTTAGTAAAATTAATGAAGACCTGGACAGACTGGCAAAGTGGTCCATAGAAAACTGCATGGTGCTAAATCCAATAAAAACAAAGTTCTTGGTCATGGGGTCTAAAAAGCAAGTGATGGACATAAAAACTCATAATCCACAGGTTGCCATTCTAAACAACCCCATTGAATGTGTTCCTGAGGCACGTAATCTTGGGATAATAATGGACAGCCATCTACACTTCGAGCATCATGTCCAAGAAGCTGTTCGAAATTGCTTTTATAGATTAAAAGTACTTTATAGAGTAAGACCCTTCCTCAGTATCGATCTTAGGATCAGTTTGTGTGAGTCTCTCATATTATCAAAATTAAATTACGCTGATGTAGTATATGGACCTTGTATACTTTCAAGGACTGAACAACTATTGCAGAGAGTGCAAAATGCTTGTGCTCGCTTCTGTTTCCATGTTCCTTCAAGAGCTCATATCACCCCATTCCTTAACACAGCCAACCTTATGAAGATGAAGGCACGAAGGCAGCTACACTTTGCAACTCTGCTTTTTGGAGTTATCAAAAATAGTAAGCCGGAGTACCTCCTCAAGAAACTAACCTGGGCCCATGAGATGCAGGGCAGGTACAAGACAAGAGCATGTAAATACACCTTGTTGACTCCGCAGCACAAGACTCAAGCCTTCCGTGGTAGCTTCAGATTTGCAGCCACTCGATGTTGGAATGATCTCCCTCCGCCATTGCGAACCCTAAAAACATTAACAACTTTTAGTAAACATTTGAAAGCCCATCTACTTAAATTGCAAATAGCATAAACCAGTACACATTACTTCTTTCGCAAACCTAGATCTGTGTATGTATCAGTTTTCAGAATCAAAGTAAGTATCTACATATTTATATTTCATAGATTGTCGTTTCATAATATGTCAAGCTGCTAATAAAATTAAATAAAAATAAAGAAATTCTTCGAATTTAACACCTCAACATATAACACGAATGTATAGAAATAAGTGGGTGATAATGTTATCAGAGTAGTTGTTTTATCTACATATGCATATCTCAATCTAGCAATGGGTATGACAAATTCTACTTACACAGTGCCCCGGCGCGAATCTGCTTAATTATTATTGTATTCATCGTCCTCTGGCTGTTTACATGTCTTGCAGAACTTTCAGTGTCCACACATTATTATAACTTACTTCAGATAGTACTTGTCACCGTTCGAAATTCATCTCTGTTTTTGTTAGGTTCAATCTATTACAATCGTAGAATATGTATTTCTTTTCTATCTACGCATGACTACATAATCCGTAAATAATACGTGGCGAAATGACGTGGCAACTCACCACATGGCTCGTTCTGTAAAGCCACGCGGTATCTAAACAAATTATTTACTCTTTGAAACAGCGATAGTGGCGCCATGGATTTGGACTATGTAATACGTTCATGAGTGGCGCACAGAACATCGTGTTCTACGCGTTCCTCAACTAATAGTGCTGCGTTCCGTTTGTACAGCCACGGTACTTAGTTAATTCTTTTTTATGTTTCTGTGCTTTCGCGCAAGGCAAGCGCGACAAGTCCATAAATAGGATAGTAATTTATAAGTTCATATGATTTTTTATTTGTAATATGTCACTCGTGCGTTCGTGATGCCAGTTGATGAGTTCCTACTGAAAAACAGCGCGAAGGTTGTCAAACCCTCGCATATGCTGAGTAGGGACTCATTTCTGGCATCGAGCATCACTGCAATACCTATAACGTTTTTTTAATTTTTTGCTTATTTTATGTTTTGTTTTTTTACTTTTATTTTTTATATGTCTGTTTGTAGGAGTCTGTAGGTTAAGTGTCTATGTATGTATGTGTATTGTAGTGTTGCGTTTTGTCAGAATAAATGTGTTTTCTTTCTTTCTTTCTTTCTTTCTTATACTTAGTCGTCCAACTGGAAATTATAAACACAAAGCGCTAGAACGCTTTTAATAATTAAATGTAAACCCAAATCTGCTGCAGCGCTTCAGACAATCATTAGTCGCCTAACTAGACAGTACCAGCACGCAGCGCTAGAGCGCTTTTCGTTAAACGACTAATTGACCATCGTGTAGACTAAACTGCGGACTCAGTACAGAACTAACAAAGTTTTGCACAAATGTAATCCACGCTTTTCTTTTTTCATGGCCCGTCCGCTTAGAAACCTCCAAAATAAGTATTCATTAAAGGAGTATTAACTTATTTTTCAATTATTCTACACAACAATAAAATAACATATATTATTGATATCTATAAACTGACCAACAACAAAAAAACGTAGGTACAAATGATGTGTCCTCTCTGCGTCTTGGGTTTTCATTATTCTATGATTTGTTTTGCAATATGGCGCCCGGCCGCTCACTCATGCTCGTGAGTGAGCGCGGCGAGTGCTGCGAAATAGTACAATATGGCGCCCGCCCGGCCGCTCACTCATGCTCGTGAGTGAGCGCGGCGAGTGCTGCGAAATAGTACAATATGGCGCCCGCCCGGCCGCTCACTCATGCTCGTGAGTGAGCGCGGCGAGTGCTGCGAAATAGTACAATATGGCGCCCGCCCGGCCGCTCACTCATGCTCGTGAGTGAGCGCGGCGAGTGCTGCGAAATAGTACAATATGGCGCCCGCCCGGCCGCTCACTCATGCTCGTGAGTGAGCGCGGCGAGTGCTGCGAAATAGTACAATAATATTCAATTACAGAGTCTTATCCTACTTGTACTACGTGTACTTGTCGGTGAATCATTACATCATTATATTTGATCGGTCTATGAGCACGGAACCAGCCAATTTTATACATATTTAATATGAATAGACACGACTCGTCGCGACGGGCGCGGGCGTTGGATACTCAATGGATAGTTGCGGCACGCTGTACCGCAAGCCGTGGCGCAAAACCATGATATACCTTGTCATCTCTATACCTACACAGTAATAGTAACTCAATGCCTAAAAATGACATAAAGGGAGGATGGCAGACTCCCATACATTTTCAGCCTAGAAGAAAAAAACCGTGAAAAAAAAATAAAGGTTATACGTATCGATGGAGCAATAAATACATTGTATATTCAATCATTTTCCTAGAAGTTGGGAGTAAAAAGTTATCCTGGATAATCATCTGTGCTCATGCATCATGCTAGCTACACGTCCATATGCGAACCATTCAATGGATCGCTATCCATCTATAGCGTCGTAGACAGAGAAAGCAATATTGCATGGATCGCGCTACATACACAGATTACATAATATATTCTGGAATAAACTAGGCATGGGTGTGTTTATGAACGCAGTCCGGGTCTACAGAGCAGTTGACTACAGAATATAGAGTAACAATAACAATTAATTTCAGAGCGTAAGTAATTCGAACGCAACAAACATAATGAGAAATATAGGGTGCGTTCGAAAACTACAAACACCACATAAATAAATAAAATAAAAGTACTTCTGTTTCCCAACTTTATAAATAATGCAAATTATTCACGGAGTCCACAAAAATATAATCTAAATGATCATATATAAAGAATACATGAACGGGTTGTCATTTCGTTTTCCGGGAGCGAGGCTGCGGCTGCGGCAGCACCAGCCACTCCTCCTGTAACCGGAGTTCTAGTTCCGCTTGAGTGTTAGCTCGAACGCCATGCGGTGGTCGTTTTTCGAATGCAAGCTATCAGGAAGGCTAAAGACTCCCTCACAGTGAGCATCGCTCACAGGAAACAAAAGAAAAAATGACACCATTTAAAATAATATTTTACTACTAAGAAATTTTGAAGGAATATTTTTTGTGACGTCACAATTTTGCTAGGATTTTTTTGTCTGTCGATGTTTTTCCAAGCCTCTAATTCCTTCATAGTAGAAATATCGATCTGGCATAATTTGAAAATTGCTGTTTAGTCATCTTTTTTTGCACTATTTTAACCAACGAGTATAGAACTAAAAGTTTATGAAAAGTCGGGATATTTTGTATTTTGTCGGGACGCGGGATATCATACGAAAAGTCGGGATTATCCCGACCATCTGGCAAGCCTAACTCGACAGTAGGTACCTACAACCATTCATAATTACCACTTTTTAATTAACCGACTTGAGCGAAGGAAGATCAGATCTAAGTTACGGTTAAGCATCGAGTAATAACCTTTCTATGTTAGCTATTACACGAAATTAATTTTTAACAGACTTCTAAAAAGGAGGAGGTTCTCAATTCGACCCCTTTCTATTTATGTTTTATGTTTGTTACATCAGAACTTTCGACTGGGTAAATCGATTTTGATGATTCTTTTTTTATTTGAAAGCTGGTGCTTCCCGTGTGATACCATTTCATCAAAATCGGACAAGCTTTTTTGAGTAACACTCTAATAACTGAAAATAGCTACGCGTACCTCGACGATTATAAGTGTCAAATAAATGAGCACAATATTTTGATAATAATTTCTTTTGAACTATCATGGTACCGACATCGACAAGTTATTTCACACTGTTGAGGGTTAAAGTCGGGTCCATTTTTTGGTAATTATTTTTGGGGTTTTATTGTGAGTTTCAATATCAATCTTGTCAAATATTGCCCTTCATATTTACGAGTAGTATTAACATAAAGTACAGGTGGCGTCCATTATTGTACACCCTTTTGTAAACATAAGGCTCAACAAAGATTTGCATCATATTCTAGTTCGCTGGAATATTCAAATATAATCTCATATTTTATTGGATGCTCGACAAGCGTTGAAAAAAAGTAATTAATGTGTACAATTTTTGTTGCAGGTAAGAACCAGACGCCACAGTTTATGTTGGAGGTAAGGACCAGACGCCACAGTTTATGTTGGAGGTAAGGACCAGACGCCACAGTTTATGTTGGAGGTAAGGACCAGACGCCACAGTTTATGTTGGAGGTAAGGACCAGACGCCACAGTTTATGTTGGAGGTAAGGACCAGACGCCACAGTTTATGTTGGAGGTAAGGACCAGACGCCACAGTTTATGTTGGAGGTAAGAACCAGACGCCACAGTTTATGTTGGAGGTAAGAACCAGACGCCACAGTTTATGTTGGAGGTAAGGACCAGACGCCACAGTTTATGTTGGAGGTAAGGACCAGACGCCACAGTTTATGTTGGAGGTAAGGACCAGACGCCACAGTTTATGTTGGAGGTAAGGACCAGACGCCACAGTTTATGTTGGAGGTAAGGACCAGACGCCACAGTTTATGTTGGAGGTAAGGACCAGACGCCACAGTTTATGTTGGAGGTAAGGACCAGACGCCACAGTTTATGTTGGAGGTAAGGACCAGACGCCACAGTTTATGTTGGAGGTAAGGACCAGACGCCACAGTTTATGTTGGAGGTAAGAACCAGACGCCACAGTTTATGTTGGAGGTAAGAACCAGACGCCACAGTGTATGTTGGAGGTAAGAACCAGACGCCACAGTTTATGTTGGAGGTAAGGACCAGACGCCACAGTTTATGTTGGAGGTAAGGACCAGACGCCACAGTTTATGTTGGAGGTAAGGACCAGACGCCACAGTTTATGTTGGAGGTAAGGACCAGACGCCACAGTTTATGTTGGAGGTAAGAACCAGACGCCACAGTTTATGTTGGAGGTAAGAACCAGACGCCACAGTTTATGTTGGAGGTAAGAACCAGACGCCACAGTTTATGTTGGAGGTAAGGACCAGACGCCACAGTTTATGTTGGAGGTAAGGACCAGACGCCACAGTTTATGTTGGAGGTAAGGACCAGACGCCACAGTTTATGTTGGAGGTAAGAACCAGACGCCACAGTTTATGTTGGAGGTAAGGACTAGACGCCACAGTTTATGTTGGAGGTAAGGACCAGACGCCACAGTTTATGTTGGAGGTAAGGACCAGACGCCACAGTTTATGTTGGAGGTAAGAACCAGACGCCACAGTTTATGTTGGAGGTAAGAACCAGACGCCACAGTTTATGTTGGAGGTAAGAACCAGACGCCACAGTTTATGTTGGAGGTAAGAACCAGACGCCACAGTTTATGTTGGAGGTAAGGACCAGACGCCACAGTTTATGTTGGAGGTAAGGACCAGACGCCACAGTTTATGTTGGAGGTAAGAACCAGACGCCACAGTTTATGTTGGAGGTAAGAACCAGACGCCACAGTTTATGTTGGAGGTAAGGACCAGACGCCACAGTTTATGTTGGAGGTAAGAACCAGACGCCACAGTTTATGTTGGAGGTAAGAACCAGACGCCACAGTTTATGTTGGAGGTAAGAACCAGACGCCACAGTTTATGTTGGAGGTAAGAACCAGACGCCACAGTTTATGTTGGAGGTAAGGACCAGACGCCACAGTTTATGTTGGAGGTAAGGACCAGACGCCACAGTTTATGTTGGAGGTAAGAACCAGACGCCACAGTTTATGTTGGAGGTAAGGACCAGACGCCACAGTTTATGTTGGAGGTAAGGACCAGACGCCACAGTTTATGTTGGAGGTAAGGACCAGACGCCACAGTTGATGTTGGAGGTAAGAACCAGACGCCACAGTTTATGTTGGAGGTAAGAACCAGACGCCACAGTTTATGTTGGAGGTAAGAACCAGACGCCACAGTTTATGTTGGAGGTAAGAACCAGACGCCACAGTTTATGTTGGATGTAAGGACCAGACGCCACAGTTTATGTTGGAGGTAAGGACCAGACGCCACAGTTTATGTTGGAGGTAAGAACCAGACGCCACAGTTTATGTTGGAGGTAAGAACCAGACGCCACAGTTTATGTTGGAGGTAAGGACCAGACGCCACAGTTTATGTTGGAGGTAAGGACCAGACGCCACAGTTTATGTTGGAGGTAAGGACCAGACGCCACAGTTTATGTTGGAGGTAAGGACCAGACGCCACAGTTTATGTTGGAGGTAAGGACCAGACGCCACAGTTTATGTTGGAGGTAAGGACCAGACGCCACAGCTTATGTTGGAGGTAAGGACCAGACGCCACAGTTTATGTTGGAGGTAAGGACCAGACGCCACAGTTTATGTTGGAGGTAAGGACCAGACGCCACAGCTTATGTTGGAGGTAAGGACCAGACGCCACAGCTTATGTTGGAGGTAAGGACCAGACGCCACAGTTTATGTTGGAGGTAAGGACCAGAGGCCACAGTTTATGTTGGAGGTAAGGACCAGACGCCACAGCTTATGTTGGAGGTAAGGACCAGACGCCACAGCTTATGTTGGAGGTAAGGACCAGACGCCACAGTTTATGTTGGAGGTAAGGACCAGAGGCCACAGTTTATGTTGGAGGTAAGGACCAGACGCCACAGTTTATGTTGGAGGTAAGGACCAGAGGCCACAGTTTATGTTGGAGGTAAGGACCAGACGCCACAGTTCATGTGACAGTTCTCCAAACAAGTACATGCACCTACTCGGACGTATAAAACATGAATGGTTTGTTATTATTAACGCGTGTTTGCATATAAATAGTTGATTGGTCGATGTTAGGGCACACAGTATACACACACAGTAGTTGTGGTTCGACCCTCAGCTGGCAATGCGCGAGCACGCGCAGATCGTCACTACGGCAGCTCACCGTCGATTAGGTTTTGTCCTACGGAATGCTGCTCCTTTATCTATAATGGCAATGCGTACTCTCTACGCTGCCAGTTAGAAGCATCGTAGAGACGAATACTGTTGCTTGGAGTCCACACGGGAATAAATATATCCTCATGCTGGAGAAAATTCAAAAGAAATGTTTGCGTAACCTGTACAAAAAGGCATATGGCTTCTACCCCTCTATGTACCCTACTCTGTTTTTACTGGGCCAATTAGGTTACGAAACTTTAGAGATGAGGCGATCGCTCGCATTAGCTAAATTTACTCTCGGAATAATTAAAACAACATAGACTGTGTAGCTCTTTTGGAACTGTTTTCGACATTATCTGTACCTGATGTTAAGTTGTCGAAACGTTTGCGACCTCGTAAGCCGTGCCTTCTCCCGAGTGCTTCGGGTCGAACCGTGCAGCACAGGCAGAGCCCGGTGCAGCGAGCGCGCGCTCTGCTCGCCGCCGCGCCGTGCTTACCGCGGCGCCGCATTGTCACTTATTTACGACTCCAACAAAGTGCTTAATCGATGAATGTAGGAGATTAAGCGAGATGAATGCTAGAGATGCCACTGTACCCGTATGACATTACTCAACTGTATGTATTTAATTTAATTTTAGAATTTGACATGTCGCGTTATGTTTTAGCAATTTAACATATTGGCCTGTTTTGTGCCAGTTTATGTGTCTGTGATACCGTATTACTCTGAACGCTTATACTGTTAATAATATGTAATGTCTATTGTTGACTCATTTTTTTCGTTTAATATATCTATATATGTATTTTAATTTTATAATAATTAAAGATACCATTTTAACATAATAAATAATTTGTATTTTTTATAGTAAAATTGTCAAATAGAAATAATGTGATTAGGTTATTAGTTATAAATTAGTACCAATTTGTAACGCTTTGGTAAACCAACTGTTATGTTACTTATTGTAATGAAAAAAAATAAATAAATAAATAACAGTATTTGATACGCGCCGAGAGTCAGACGCGGACAAACGTTTGCGCGCGACCTACAACGCGGCGTAGTGCGCCCGACACTGTCATGCTCATTCATTGCTCCATTAAACGATTCAACAACAACCTTACACAAGTAACAAGTTGTTACCCGCGGACATCGGAATGACAGTGGTGCCGTCTGTCGAAAATTGGTCGAACCAACTCTGAAACCTTCTTTGGCTCACGCACACCAACTTTGCTCAAGACCATCACACGATCAAATGCATAGTTGACGATTCATAGATTAAGGACATACAGACAAACATTCATTTTATATGTAGGAAGAAGATGAGAATTAAGTTATCTAAGCCTACACCTAAACAATTACAATAAGAGAGTCGACTAGTATTGGGTACAGGAGCACCGATCACGGGAGACAGTGGAGGAGCCGTAGCCTTGTCCCCGACGCTGCGCTGCGCCGCCGGTCAGCGCGCTTTACAAATTAGAACATAATCAGTTTAATCAGTACATTAGTTTACCTAATTATTGCCTTTTTTAAAATAAAATATTCTACCGTCATCTTAATATATATTAAAATTAATGTTTGAACTTCAATTAGAAATGATTTGTACCATACATGGTGTCAGTACTAGGGAGGAGGCTTCTTAATTCTTCCGGATATATTTTTTTGTGTGATTGTCGTTTATGTCCTTACTATCTGGATTACTTCCTTATTAAGAGTGAATCAATCGGAGAACATCTTCTTCTCAGCAATTAGACATCCACTGCTGGACATATGCCTCCCCCATTTAGGGGGGATTTGCCAATACTCGTCACGCTTGGCAGGCGGGTTGGCGAGTGCAGTATGATTTTCGAACCTCAGAAGGCGCTGCTGCCTACCTTCTGGTACGTGATCGCTTAGCCGACTCTTACGACCCCGCGGGAAGTGATGGGGGGAGTACTATTCTAGGCCGGTACCATCACGGCACTCGGTGAACAAAAAATTACCATAAAATGCAAGTGTGAAATAACTTGTTGAACTTTTGAGTGTTGAAGTCGGTTCCATTTTATGGTAAACCTTTTTTTTACAACACGTCTGTTTCTAAGTCACAAGGATACTTATAGATTCAGGAAGCTGCCATTTTAATGCTTTTAAGTAACAAACTACTGAAACCTTCGTAATAGTACTAGCACATCTACCTTAACAACTTATATACCTATAGTTAAAATGTATAAGAGCGTTATCTTCGGGACGACGCACACATGTAGACGGCGCGGGCAGAAACGATCGCGAGTGTCTCGGCAGAGGCTGATATTATTGTTGATAGGGGAGTGGCTGTTCATGTGCGTGTTACTACAGCCTTCTTCCGGTGTTTATGACGAGATGTCGTAAAATGTATAAGAGCGTTATCTTCGGGACGACGCACACATGTAGACGGCGCAGGCAGAAACGATCGCGAGTGTCTCGGCAGAGGCTGATATTATTGTTGATAGGGGAGTGGCTGTTCATGTGCGTGTTACTACAGCCTTCTTCCGGTGTTTATGACGAGATGTCGTAAAATGTATAAGAGCGTTATCTTCGGGACGACGCACACATGTAGACGGCGCAGGCAGAAACGATCGCGAGTGTCTCGGCAGAGGCTGATATTATTGTTGATAGGGGAGTGGCTGTTCATGTGCGTGTTACTACAGCCTTCTTCCGGTGTTTATGACGAGATGTCGTAAAATGTATAAGAGCGTTATCTTCGGGACGACGCACACATGTAGACGGCGCAGGCAGAAACGATCGCGAGTGTCTCGGCAGAGGCTGATATTATTGTTGATAGGGGAGTGGCTGTTCATGTGCGTGTTACTACAGCCTTCTTCCGGTGTTTATGACGAGATGTCGTAAAATGTATAAGAGCGTTATCTTCGGGACGACGCACACGTGTAGACGGCGCAGGCAGAAACGATCGCGAGTGTCTCGGCAGAGGCTGATATTATTGTTGATAGGGGAGTGGCTGTTCATGTGCGTGTTACTACAGCCTTCTTCCGGTGTTTATGACGAGATGTCGTAAAATGTATAAGAGCGTTATCTTCGGGACGACGCACACATGTAGACGGCGCAGGCAGAAACGATCGCGAGTGTCTCGGCAGAGGCTGATATTATTGTTGATAGGGGAGTGGCTGTTCATGTGCGTGTTACTACAGCCTTCTTCCGGTGTTTATGACGAGATGTCGTAAAATGTATAAGAGCGTTATCTTCGGGACGACGCACACATGTAGACGGCGCAGGCAGAAACGATCGCGAGTGTCTCGGCAGAAGCTGATATTATTGTTGATAGGGGAGTGCCTGTTTATGTGCGTGTTACTACAGCCTTCTTCCGGTGTTTATGACGAGATGTCGTAAAATGTATAAGAGCGTTATCTTCGGGACGACGCACACATGTAGACGGCGCAGGCAGAAACGATCGCGAGTGTCTCGGCAGAGGCTGATATTATTGTTGATAGGGGAGTGGCTGTTCATGTGCGTGTTACTACAGCCTTCTTCCGGTGTTTATGACGAGATGTCGTAAAATGTATCCTCGTTTTATATTCAATTAACGTTTAAACATATTTTCTTTTTTGATCCTCGACGCAACAAGTGGTGTCGTAAGTTTAACCATTGTGTGTGTGTGTGTGTCAATGTAGCTCTTAAACTGGTGTACATAATATTTTATGAACACGTTTATTTAAATCACTGCGTCCAAATGTGTTCACCGGGTTCGAACCTCCTAGCGGTGGTTTTTGCCTATGTTTTATCAAAATTGGTTTATCCGGTTTTAATTTGTAATTTTTTTTAGCCCTATAAACATTTCAGGACACTGCCAAAATCAATTATCAGCCGTACGCAATCCACCGGCACACCCAAGGTGTATTAGTCTCGTGCTTCTCTCGCAAACTGTCTTCATCGTCAGCGTGCGCCCCGCGACGACCGCGCGACCGCCGCAGATATTCCACTCATAATGTTTATATCCCACATCCTGATTGTCCTTTAATGTGTCACTTTGATGTGTTCAATGACGGTGTATAAATCAATTGACAGTGGAGCGGCCGTCTCGTTCTGTTAATGCACTTCTATATCGGGAGGAGTTGTGACGCATACGGCGGGTTAGGGAGCTGGAAATAGAAGGGGTTTAGCGCTTGTGAGAGCGGGCAAATCGAAGCGGACGACTATGAGATAAGTTCTTCCACGGCTCAAATAACGTATAATTGTGGGCTTATTAGTATACTAATAGACAGAACAAATATAAAAATCTAGTTATTAGGATAAAGTAAGTTCCGAATTCGTTTATTTTCACGTATATACATTGTTAAGAAAAACTATGTACCAACGATGAATTCTGGATATATGCTTATGATCTGAAAGAAAGAAATAAATATATAATGTACAAATCACGTCTGCAGGATGTAGAGGGATGTCGCCAGATGCGTAACGACCGGAATCAGCGCCCTCTCCTGCCGTTCCGGGAAGCAGGCGTGAATATTTCAGCACTATTTTTTTGTTAAGTGTGTCGCTGGCCCTTGAATTGCCCAAATATAAAATAATTGGTTCTATGTAACATTCACTTATCCGACGCGTGGAATTTCGACTAGAATTGCTTAATACTTCAAAGGTTACTTTTCAACACTATTTCTCTATTGATTTACTTTCACTCGAATATCCTTTGATAATAAAGGCAAGAGTAAATTTACTTCGAATCTGCAGTGACATTAGACACTCAATAGACTTGAAGGGCGCTATTAGCAGTCACATGTTCTCTGGTCACAAATGCACAACAGAATGAATCTGAATATACCTTTCGGAGCACGCGTGCCGCCGTCGTTAGGTTGTTCCCCAAAATGGTGGCAGGAGGCGCTGGGGTATTTCTCCCAATTGTGAAATTTACTTCAAACAACCTCATCATGGATTCCAAATCAACTCTTAATTATAAACACGTTATTACAAATCAATTCTGATAATCATAAATATACATATAATCTGATATGCATCAAAAGCATTTCAAAATATGTAGTACTAGTAGCGCCCCGCGGTTTCACCCGCGTGGATTACGGTTTTCCCGCTACCTCAGTTATCCCACTGGAACTATACTTTTTCCGGGATAAAAGTAGCCTATGTCCAGGGTTAAAACTATCTCCATACCAAATTTAATCGATATCGGTGTAAATGTTTGATCGTGAAGAATCAACAAACATGCATACACACAAACTTTCGCATTTATAATATTAGTAGGATAATTTACTTACATCGAAGTACTCGAAAAAACTTGAAATCAAATTAAGTCACAAAAATGAATAGTTCAAAATAACGTAATATTATAAATAACAATAATTTCTGAACATAGCCATTTTAATTATGAACACGACATTTTTGAAGAAAGATGAAGGTTTAATGATTAGTTAAACTATTAACAGTGTTGCGCCGACATATATATATATATATTTATTCTGATTTGTTACAGGGCCCGATCCCCTCCACCCACCACTCCTGTTCCTGTATCCTGCATCATTCAAGTCTATCCCAAATTCCTAATCTCATGTATACGGAGTGTTTGAGACGGTTTGTGTTAAATACACAGATGAATACAGCCACAACAAAAAAGGGACATATCTTATCAAACTATTGCTCACGGACTTGTAGCGGCCAGTTGGTCTTAAACAATGTGCGGATTAATTGTTTGAAAAAAATTAATAATTGAATTTTGTCAAACCACGCGAGTATTTTTGTTTCTTGTTAAACATTGCTTTGATGTGATTGTCAAGAATTTTGGAAATAGAATGATACTTTGATTGATTTTAAAGGAACTGATGTGATCTGACTTAAGATCGAAGATGAGCCGGTGTCGAAACCGTTACAGTCGTATTACTGTAATAGTTCACGCTGTATAGTTATATGTTTGGCCATATATATAAAGGTGTCGATCTTGAAATGTGAGTCCGAATCTTTTCCGTATGTATGTATGTAAGCAGTGGAGCAGTAATAAAAATATTATATTTGATCTGTTTTTATTCAGTTCGAAAAGTTAAACCATTGAGTTATAAAATAAGAAATAAAATGATTGAAGTCCATTAGATGCTCCTGTTCGCCACATTAATCGCAATGTGTTGCCCGGGACCCGCGCTCACACCTCGCGCAGTCCGGCCACGCCTCAAACACGTGCTCTCTGTTTTCGACTACTCTATGATATATCGCCGGCGACATCTCACGGCGTCTGTCATTCTGTGGGCGTGGAGAGCTCGAGACACCTTATACTGCGTGTCGACACCTCTGCACTAACCCATACTGTCACTTATCGAACATTGGCTTGAAACACTCTGCTCCCACCAATACTGAATAGTCCAGTCAAATAAACTTTTAAATCAAAATTTGCTGCATTTTTGATATTATGTAGTTTTAATCGTAAAAAAAATATGTGTAGAACATTTATGGGAGCGCAACCACCGGCAAAAGTTGAAAAAAAAATTTTGAAAATTTATTTTCGCAATTACTCGAAAATAGTAAAAGTTACAGAAAAAGATTCTGAAGAAGATTTATAAAGCTTAAAATTTTACATCAAAAAGGTTCTATGACTTTTTTTCCTCCGGTCAAAGTTAACCGAGTTAGGAAAATTTCCGAGTTTACGAGATAAACGTAAATTTTAAAAAACCGCAGGTAGTAGAAATATTAGCTAATTATTATTTTTTTATTTTAAATTGCTTAAATAAAACCTAGTGTTTAATTGTAGAGGTACAAGTAATTACTTTTAATTCATGAAAAAAAATAACGATTTAAAAGTTTCTAATTGATTAGGTATTAATGTTTAAATGTTACAAATATTATTTCGCTATATACGATATTTCCTAAATTATTTGGAAAATTAAAATACAAAGTAAAAATATTTTTCAATCTTACAATAATTGTACGATTGAAAAAACTTTTGCTTTGTATGTTTTGGCAGGTGTGATATAGGTATAAAATGGTTTTCAAATCCTACGCCGTTGTATTGAGTCCCGAGTTTAAAGAGAGGACCATTGCTTACTCGCTCACCTGTGTAGATGTTCGACGATGAGTAATGCGCATGCTCCGACAGTGAGAAGACAATACTCCATTATGTTCGCTACAAAAAGAAAACTTTACAAGTGCCCTGATTGAACAGTAACAAAGTACCACCAGTCCAGCGGTGAGTAAACAGCCCTCACTGACTCGGTGTGATCGCAGCTCACGGTTTGTTTAACAATAATTACACTGGAAATATCCTCAAAAAGAAATATAAAAGAAAAAAGCGACGAACTTTTAATTAATTGAACGCAAGTACAGGAATGGGAACATTTGGACGGAAATGAGTTGGTATTTTTAAATAGCCGTTTTTGTATAACAATTAATTTATTATGTGAATGGAATGCCACGTTTTGTTATAACATTTTTACATGAAATGTTGTGGCTCAGGACTCAACTCGAAGCTATATATATATTCTAAATAATCACGAGTCTTGTGTCTGTCGAAGTGAAGCCCTTCACATGTGAGGGATGTCCTGCGTGCGGCGGCGCAGGCGCAGGGGTGGGGGCGGGTGGGGGGAGGCTCGAGAGCAGTTTTGCGCTGACACTGTAGTTATTTAATGTCAATATTTCAAAAAATAATCCGTTCAAGCCTAAAATACATTCAGCGTTCGACAGCAACAGCAATTTTTTTGTTAATATTTAGTGAAAATTTTGAAATTTATTGAGTGCAAACATTATTTTTTCTAAGTGTTTAGTGTAAGTTTTGGATTAAGAATGTTAAAATATTGTGTGTGATTTTTGTTAAACAGAGAATCTCTATTTGTGGAGACTCACTCTTGTTATATTCGACGCTGTGTGCCTGAGTCGATACGTACTAAGGGAAGGCTTGTGTCGTCATGTAGTCTTCTCAATGATCAATAGAGAGGGTAAAGAGGTCGGCCCCGGAACGTAAATTATATCAAACATATTTGTATGAACATCTTTATGGAATCGATAACATAAAGTTTATTTTGTAGCGCCCACTCGCCACTCGGTCACGTAATAGGTGTCCGTAAAGAGAACTCATGTATATGTTATCTTCAGTCGGAGTTTAAGAATTAGATCAGGTTTCTCAAAACGACCATCGCATCGGAACGACCTCCGAAAGGCAATATATATTAAAAGGGTGCGTTCGGAACATCGCGATCGCTCAATAATTCATCTTCATTAGAAATTGAGGTCGCCGTTGCTTTGGCCATGAACAGAGTTTATTAAATGTTGTGTGAAGTATGTACAAACAGCTAATCTTGTAAATGTACCTTAATAACAATAAACATTCACCAAGTGAATAACGATAAACGTATTATTTCGTATCTTTTGAACGTACGGAATTATATATAATTGCGTACGTTCAAAAAATACTGCTATGACCTAGAATTATCTTTTTAACCGACCTCAAAAAAAGGAGGAGGTGTATTGTTGATTGAATAATTCTCTTTCAGCACCGACGACGCCGCCCATCCGACCCCGTCGCGTACTCGCTACGTGTGCGAATGTGTTATCGACACAGCATATTCTCAAGAAACATTAATCTCTTGGAACTCCAATGTCTGAGAATACTACCATAAAATCGATCTAAACTAATAACCCCTCCTCCTGTAACACACTTCGTAATTTTCAACCACCCTGTATAAACATCTTAAAAATATCTTGATTATCATCGTTATACCAATAGTATAAAGTCCATAATCCCGTGATCATATTCCCCTAACTTTTTAACAGGAAAGGAATAATTGCTTTTGAAATAACTATTTGCCTTAATTGAAAGCTTATGCCATAAAAGTTATGGTACATATTAGATTGCATTCATTTTCGGGGTCCTTAAAATGCGGTATACACACGACAGTACCTAATCTTCAACATCCCATTTGGCCAGGAATTGGTTTAAGGAAGGTGCTGAGTAATCATAAACACAAATACGCTTGTTTTTTGAAATAGGTATGTTTTCGTGTGTTTATTATTTAAGAGCCTCGCTCCTAATATAACTAACTCGAATGACGCCCAAAAACCCATTTGAAATCAAATATTTGTGTTTCACACAGTTGCTAAGTTTAATGTGTACATATAAATACTACAAATAAAAAGCCTCACTTTTACAGTACCTTTTCTTTTTTTCTCTTCATTTCTATATTGTATAGGAGTAGCGTTAGTAGCAGTGTTCGTCCGTGTGACAGCGTCAGTGTGACGGTGTACACCCCTCCCGCCGACCTCATGATGACCTCATCGCCTCTAAATGACGTTCAAGAATGCTGCAGCCACTCATTCGGCTTGAGCACATAACAAGTACCTAATAAATTAAAACCTGGCCCTAAACATACAGCTTCATCGATTACACAAGTGAACAAGCTCGTTTGGACTAAGTTTAGGTTCTGTCATGTACAATACTAATCATAGACTGAAGCGTGTGAAATAGGAGTGATGAAGAACAAGCGTGTTAAAGTAATATAAAATAAGTGATAAACGTGATGTTTATGGCTCTAGTTAATGTCCACAATGGTGTGTTAAAACTCTTCATCTGGAGTAGTTTGGGTAAAACACACACTAAGGTTAACGTGCTGTGTGAGGCTACGTCATACAAATGTTAATCTAGATACGCCTCTGAATGTAACCTTAAGGCTTATTTAGGGACTGTTAGACCGCACGCAGCGGTCAATCAACTGCTAGTCTAGTAGGATAATGATGTATTTTGATATAAATACCGCACATACATACCTCTCTTACTCCGTTTGAACCGACTTCAAAAAAGGAGGAGGTTCTCAATTTTTTGTGTGTTCGCGAATAACTTGGTCCTTTATGAACCGATTTTGATGACTCTTTCTTAGTTTGATAGAGTATACTTCCGAGGTGGTCCCATGTAAATTTCATATAAATCTGTAAAGCTGTTTTTGAGTTACACTCCAATGACTGAAAAGTGAACATACGTTAAACATACACAATGACAATTGATCCCGTGAGTAGCGAAGGTCACAGGGAGAAACATTCAGCGTGTTCTCAAAACTGTGCTGCTGTCATTGCAGGGCTTATTTCCCTATAATGTAAATTGTGCTAAAAATTAAAATAAAGGTTTGACCATGTTCGAGTTGTTTTCTCTACAACACCAGCGGGACAGAGCTGAACAACAAAAGGGTATAGGTCTCACTCACCTACTCGTTAGATAACCTTCATTTATGCAAGACCCTTGTGACCATCAGCCCTGTGTCACATCGGTGGTGGCGGCGGTGGCGGCGGTGGCGGTGGTGGCAAACGAGCAGAGGGGCCGCCTGATTGCAAGCGAACACCCTCGGTTGTGTATATCTGTAACGTATAACGCTACGTCGCCGATGCTTGTGGGACTGTTAGCTCTCCTTTATTTGAAAATTGAAGACAATTTGGACGGCGTTGGAGATCTTCGCCGGATTCCCAACTCCGACGCGGTCGTAACTTCAAAATTATCCTTATATTATTTGGAGCAATATATTTGTTAAGATAAAGTGTGTTCAATGAGAAGATTGGCTTATTATTGTGGTGTGTACAGGTGTGAGAGGTGTGCGCGGTGTGTCCGTCTCCCACATTGTGAACTAACGCTTCATTTGTATGGTTCGGCAACCCACCTACAAATATGGTTTCAAATGGTTTCATAAATAACGTCATGTCACTTCGTAGCTGGTGGATCGCTCACATGTTACTGTGGCAGCTGCAGCGTTGTAGTTAGTTACTAGTACTTTATTTTAATAAAGACATCGGCCCACAAAAACAACTTAATACATAGTTAACGTTCAGTATTTTCTTTAAATTGTAGAAAAATAATTAACGATGAATTTTGAATGAGATCAATGTAAGAGAATGTATCCTATTGAATGAGATCAATGTAAGAGAATGTATCCTATTAAATGAGATCACTGTAAGAGAATGTATCCTATTGAATGAGATCAATGTAAGAGAATGTATCCTATTAAATGAGATCACTGTAAGAGAATGTATCCTATTGAATGAGATCAATGTAAGAGAATGTATCCTATTAAATGAGATCACTGTAAGAGAATGTATCCTATTGAATGAGATCAATGTAAGAGAATGTATCCTATTGAATGAGATCAATGTAAGAGAATGTATCCTATTGAATGAGATCAATGTAAGAGAATGTATCCTATTGAATGAGATCAATGTAAGAGAATGTATCCTATTAAATGAGATCAATGTAAGAGAATGTATCCTATTGAATGAGATCAATGTAAGAGAATGTATCCTATTAAATGAGATCAATGTAAGAGAATGTATCCTATTAAATGAGATCAATGTAAGAGAATGTATCCTATTGAATGAGATCAATGTAAGAGAATGTATCCTATTAAATGAGATCAATGTAAGAGAATGTATCCTATTGAATGAGATCAATGTAAGAGAATGTATCCTATTGAATGAGATCAATGTAAGAGAATGTATCCTATTAAATGAGATCAATGTAAGAGAATGTATCCTATTGAATGAGATCAATGTAAGAGAATGTATCCTATTGAATGAGATCAATGTAAGAGAATGTATCCTATTGAATGAGATCAATGTAAGAGAATGTATCCTATTGAATGAGATCAATGTAAGAGAATGTATCCTATTGAATGAGATCAATGTAAGAGAATGTATCCTATTGAATGAGATCAATGTAAGAGAATGTATCCTATTGAATGAGATCAATGTAAGAGAATGTATCCTATTGAATGAGATCAATGTAAGAGAATGTATCCTATTGAATGAGATCAATGTAAGAGAATGTATCCTATTGAATGAGATCAATGTAAGAGAATGTATCCTATTGAATGAGATCAATGTAAGAGAATGTATCCTATTGAATGAGATCAATGTAAGAGAATGTATCCTATTAAATGAGATCAATGTAAGAGAATGTATCCTATTGAATGAGATCAATGTAAGAGAATGTATCCTATTGAATGAGATCAATGTAAGAGAATGTATCCTATTGAATGAGATCAATGTAAGAGAATGTATCCTATTGAATGAGATCAATGTAAGAGAATGTATCCTATTGAATGAGATCAATGTAAGAGAATGTATCCTATTGAATGAGATCAATGTAAGAGAATGTATCCTATTGAATGAGATCAATGTAAGAGAATGTATCCTATTGAATGAGATCAATGTAAGAGAATGTATCCTATTGAATGAGATCAATGTAAGAGAATGTATCCTATTGAATGAGATCAATGTAAGAGAATGTATCCTATTGAATGAGATCAATGTAAGAGAATGTATCCTATTGAATGAGATCAATGTAAGAGAATGTATCCTATTGAATGAGATCAATGTAAGAGAATGTATCCTATTGAATGAGATCAATGTAAGAGAATGTATCCTATTGAATGAGATCAATCTAAGAGAATGTATCCTATTGAATGAGATCAATCTAAGAGAATGTATCCTATTGAATGAGATCAATCTAAGAGAATGTATCCTATTGAATGAGATCAATCTAAGAGAATGCATCCTATTGAATGAGATCAATGTAAGAGAATGTATCCTATTGAATGAGATCAATGTAAGAGAATGCATCCTATTGAATGAGATCAATGTAAGAGAATGTATCCTATTGAATGAGATCAATGTAAGAGAATGTATCCTATTGAATGAGATCAATGTAAGAGAATGTATCCTATTGAATGAGATCAATCTAAGAGAATGTATCCTATTGAATGAGATCAATCTAAGAGAATGTATCCTATTGAATGAGATCAATGTAAGAGAATGTATCCTATTGAATGAGATCAATGTAAGAGAATGTATCCTATTGAATGAGATCAATCTAGTAGTAATCTTGTTCTAGGATACAATCAAAACTTACGCTCTGGTGTATTGCCCAAAAAAATTAAGATAATGCCGAAACTCCGACGACGAGTCTCTATATGAACAAACTCTAGTCCATTTTAGATGCGAGCTGAGGACATCTTTTATTCGCGCCGTAAAAAGTTTTGGTACTTTTATGTTTTAAATTTATGTCAATTAAATTAAGGAGAACAACAAATATTCCTTGTGGGATTTGTTCGTCACTATGGCAACACGTCGATGTACTATTTGTATTGTTTATTTTTTATTTATCAACATTCACACAAGGTCTTCAGGTCCCAAACTGGGCAGAGCCTGTGCTATCGTAACCTGATGACTGATATATATACTTATATACATATACACACCCAGACACAGGTCAAACAGACATGTTCATACACACAAATGTTTGACCTGTCCGGGAATCGAACCCGGGACCAGCGGCTCAGAAGGCAGAGTGCTACCAACTGCGCCAACCGGTCAGTCAAAGAATAGAAGATCATTGAAACTAAGATTTAATATCTTGCGATTTCCCAATGAATACGTCTCTTTAGGGTTTCAGTAAAAAACATAAACAACAAATGACTGTGGAAAAATGATCATCTGTTATATCAACTACCTGGGGTCGACTTCCGAACATATATGTTCAGCGGTTTGGTGTGTGGGATGATAGATCAGTCGACCGCGGTTTCCTGTACATGTGTTTAAATATGCGAACGCTTGACCCCTACCACCCCTGATGTTAAGAGACCTTTGGGTCTACGATGGATCACGCCTGAACTATTCACTCGTGAATAACGAAGGGTTTCAAATTTGAGTTGTGAAACGGGACCCTAGAATCGCGAAGGTCGGAGAATGTCCAGACATATGTAACACTGAGGCAGGTGCTCCGAGCTGACGAGGGGCGGATGCTGACAACACACGGAAGAAATGTCCGTTTGTCAGGTTTCGTGTTTAGTTTTGTTTAGGCAAAAACGGATTTTTAGGATCTCGCGCATTTTTCCTGCACCAGTTCAAATAACTTTATTCGCTTGTTATAAAAGCGAAAGTTTGTGTGTGTGTGTGTGTGTTACCTCTTCCCGCTCAAACGGCTACGCCGATTCCGATGAAATTTGGTATGGAGATATTTTAAACCCTGGATTGACACAGAGCTACTTTAACCGCGTGGTGCAGCTAGTTACTTTATAAAGCACATTCAGAATGATCAGAGATGGTGCAGTACCTTCATATCGAACGTGCTCCCCATTAAACGGGAAGAAGAATCGCTTCTCATACAAGGAACCATGGGCGTGGCTCTGCTGTCAGCCTGGCTGACAATAGCGCTACACGAATAGCTATAACATTACACAATAAAAGTGGTGGCTTAGCGGTCGGGCAGTAGAAACTACCCCAACGCCGAGCGAATGTAAAGAAAGACAGAAAGATAATAAATTTATTCCCATCAAAGGGCAGCATTAGACAAAATATAATATGTAATGTAATGTAAAAGTAGTAAATGTTATAAATGTACAGGGAAACGATTCAACTGTTGTGCAGTAAAAAGATATCTCAAGAAAAACTCTAAACTAAGTACATAACATGATTATTAAATCGACAATTCAAGTCAAATTTCAGAATTTATTCCGAATCGTAGGAGTGCCTTAAGGATGTACCAGAGAAAGCGGAATATCATAGAACTAGGTACTTATATGAAAAATCGTTTCCGATTTCACTGTGATGCCTTCGCCCGCAGCTCGCGGTGCTGTGTCGGTCCGGGAGGAGCCCCCGGGCGGGGCGCGTGTGTGCAGCGCGGTCGGTGACGTGGAGGTCGAGGGTGGTGGCGCACACGCGCCACGCGGAGGGTACCTCGACCTGGTCATGGTTCGAGGATACCGGAGCTACCGGAATGGACTATCGGCTTGTTACAGATATTTATCTTTGAGGGCTGCGGACCAACAGCACCGTAAACCAACAATGTACAGTTCGTACGAGATAACTTCTCACTGTGTTATGTGCACGCGTTGTTTGTAGTGTTTGAAACTCTTATGTTTTGTACAAATAATTGATGTTCATCTCCGATAGAAATGATCACAGATATTGTGTCAGGTAGACTAGTGTCGCCGCCCGACTCCGACGCCCATTTCTCTGAGCTCCGCCCGAATTCCATGTTATTTTGCCTACGGTCATGTCCTTAAGCCGTTCCACGCCCGCAATTTGATGATAAGCGTTCTGCGATTCGAGTGTTTCACATACGTCAAAACACATGTATGAACGCGCTCACCTGCTACGCTGCTACGGCGTAGTCACGTAGCCGACCGCTACGGCGTGCTACGAGCACGTTCGGTTTATTAGTTTGAGAGTCGACATCGCGCGCCGACCGACGGTGGTGAGATAACGGCCAGTATTTGTGTATTTTAAATTAGTGTATCCAGTTTGGACGCCGAACTGGATACACTAATTTGTATTTAGCTATTTGCAGTTCGTGTTCCAAACACGTTCGGTATAAATATAGATTGGTGTGCGGCGTAGTAACAACGGCGCCGTGTTTCTGCTACGCATTGAGCACAATATGTATAACTGGCTCTGACTCTGAGAACGTTGTTATATAATCTATCAATATTTTTTCTAGGACCTGTTTCATAACCACAAATATACAAAAAAAATTAAAATAAGTAGCGTTTTCTGAGGCGTGCGACTACAAACACCGTGACACGACATTTTTATATATTAGTTAGTTTATTGTTATCTAACACGTTATACAAATCCGTGTACGATGTGAGTATTACCCGCGTGGTGATGATTGATGATGATGATGATGAAGAAGATAAGTCTATGTGTTAATCCAGGGTATGAGCTATTTGTGTTCCAAAGTTCATCCTAATCCATTCAATAGTTTGTGCGTGAAAGGGTAACAAACATACATCCATACAGCCAAACTTTCGCATTTATGATATTAGTAGGTTATTAGTATTTGTTATTAGTTGATCAGAATCAGGCAGCCGAGCCGCCCGTGTCGCGCGACCGCGTCGCCGCGACACGCAACACGCGGTGTGGTGTGGGGTGGTGGGTCACGTCCACTGAACCAACGACACAGTGAATGTCCCGTTTTAGTCGAATCATCGCGGCGTCCCCCGCACCCCGCACCACACTCGGTAATTACATAATTATCTAATTGTCACAAATAGATGTCACGACTCGGCGTTTTGTCACTAATTAAAGAGCTGTCACTTCTGTCACTGTCACTGCGGCGCCATAATGGTGTAATTATGATTGTAAATGGATGATCTGTGCGTGACGAATTGTTGGATAGTTTGAAATGGGTCAGTTTGTTTATGATTGATAACAATTTAGTTGTCGCTATCCTTTTTAGAGTTACGTAACGAAAAGGACCAGACGGTCGCGTGGCGTGGCTCAGTGGTCGGTGACATGACCTCTGGGTCTCCGGGGCCCGGGTTCGAACCCCGGCCGGGGCAAACATTTGTGCTGTGAGTGTTCGTCCCGGGTCTCGGATGTTTGGGTGCTGTGAGTGTGTGCGTCCATTCTTCCCGCGAAACGGGGAATCCTAGTGCGGGAGTATCGGTGTGAGAAAAGTTAATAATCATAAGAGAAAATATAAATAAAAAATTAAATATTCCCCAAACTATACACAGTCGTTCATAGTCGATTCTACAACGATGTAAAAACTGAATCATTTCTCAGTATATGTAATAAAGTTGGTATACACCGGGCCGGTATCAGTCGGTATGGCCGGTGGTACACTTCATTAGAGAAGTATCATCTTGGAGCCCCCGGGGCAGACGAGCGAGCAGCACCCGGGACTCCGCCCACGGCTGGGACCCGGGCCACCGCCCGGGGACAGCCGTGGAGCGTCGAGGGGCCGACCTGGCGTTAGTCTTTACTCAATATTTTGTTTTTCGGTTATTAAATAGGAAAATAGTCTTTTATAATTTCGTCTCGAATGATGAATCCTGTATTGAAAGACGATTCGTTGTCACAATAAAGGTAACCTTTTCGACCCGTCTGCGTTTCGCCTGTCTGTCTGTCAGTCTGTCTGCCCACGTGCCGGTGCTCGCACGCACCTGGTGTCCACTGGACACCGGGGTCGCCGCATGATGTATCGGACAGTGTGTATACACAGTCGGAGCGCGCATGTGCGGGAGGCGCCGTCGCATTTTCTACTTGTTGTCTTCGATTGATATTCCTGTATGCGTGGGTTCGATATAACTATCATTTTAGTATTTGATCTAAATAACAATAGCTTATTTTCTAGAAACATTCCAGAATTCATTAAAACAGTAAACGTCTGTCCCAAAGCATAAAGCGCAACATTTGGAAGTATATTTACGTACGCGATCTAAACCCGCACTCTTAAAATATTATTTTCCTTCAGTCAAATGTACGAGAGAATTATTCAAAATCAAATAAAACGCAACACGAGCAAATAAAATCTCGTTTTTACATTCTGAACCTTATTGAAAAATGTCTTTTTAAGGGTGCGTTACGGTGAGGAGCGCAGCGATAAGCGGAAGCGGACGCTGTACGCGGGAACATCCACATAGTGTACAAAACAAGTCATAACTTGTATTAACCGATTTATATTATTTAAGAGTAGAATTCTAATATTTACTAGATTAATCTCTCTCTTAGGAACCTAATAACATGTTTATCAAAGAAAATAATATCAAAAAAATAAAGTTATCGAATCGATAAAAAATCGAAGTCCTTTTTGGTGCGGCTAGTTTGTCAAAACATGATTTGTTGCGTACCTGAGTACGAGTTAATGTTTCTGCGAATTGAGTTGTTATTGTAGGGTGGGTAGCAAAGATGGCCGGATATAAATACTAGTAATATTGTAATAATATCAATCGATACCGGAATGGCCCATCACTAACAGCAGAAACTGTTAGGTCATCTGTGTGAGATAAACAATGTTATTTGAAATGTACAAACTAATATTTTAAGTAAACAAAAAAACAGGTCTATTGAATTGTACAATGTTTTAATGTTTTCAACAAAACTTACTAATATTGGTTTTAACTCCCGTAACTGTTATCTCGCCCACTGTGCGCTCACCGGTCGAATTTGGCCCAAAGCTATACAGTACGCGCGCGATCTGAGTGCAGCTCTGAGGAATGCGCTAGTGATGTGGCCTAATTAGCGACAATGAACGGAGTTCGATATTTTACTTTGACACCTTAAAAGTGCATGTTCATTCTGCTTGTCTTTGTTAGTATTTAACACATCTTATTTATTATAATGGCACTAGATATTTCTTTTAAAAGTTATAGTACAAAAATATAAAATATCATGCATATAATCCCAACTTTAAAAAAACTGCTTGGAAAAGGCGAAAATCTTAATCAAATAAATAACAAGCTTATTATTGTAAAAAATATATATTGTAATTTTAATCATCAGTTTCGACAATCACAGACATGGCAGAATCGGGTATAGCTTATATATGCCTATAGCTTAGCCATCGATAAACGCACGAGCGAGCGATACGACATCCAGGTCGTACGGCACTACAGTACAGGCGGCCGCGGCGAGGTGTGTGCCGGGCGGGGGGAGATCCGCCCGCGCCACACCTCGTACCCCGACCGCACTCAAATCGTGCGCATACTGTACTTTACATTACACATTGCACATTAGTACTACTTAATTGCTTTGTATATGAGCAGCTTGTTTTAACTTCGAATAGTCAAACCTGGGTAAGTGAAAACTGGATAAGTGAGAAAACTCTATAAGTGAGAGTAATAGCCAGGACCCGTCATTTTAAGCTCTCAAAACCTCTATTAGCGAGAAACAGAAACCTCTGTAAGAGAGAGTCGGTTTTCCCTCATGGACCTCAGTAACTGCTACTTATCTATACCTCTATAAGCGACAGTCGAGCTTTATTATTTATATTATTTATGAGGAACTATAGCTACAATAAAAATACATACATACATAAAATAGACACACATACAGTAACAAATGACAAGACAAATCGATAAAAAAGACAAAAAAACATCTGCTATTTTATGACTCATTCTTAACTTTGGTGGAACTTCCTACCATTGTTTTTGTATTGTTTTCTCGTCAATATCGTTCCTATTCTATTTCGTGGAACTACACGTCGAGTGGACACGTGTGTCCGTGTGCCGTCCTGTTTGTCGGACTCGCTCAGTTTATAGTTAATCAATTGCTTAGAATAGTTCCGTTCTGCGTCATGTCAAAACGGATAATTAAAGTACTGTCATTAAGTGATAAACTTAAATGATTGAATGCGTTTGAATCCGGATAATCGCGAAATGGAATTCAGAGGGAGTTTAATTTACCAGAATCCACCTGTTATACAATATTATACAATATTATACAATATTATACAATATTATACAATATTATACAATCAAAAGACTCTCTAAAGTCTCAGTGCTCTGATGGACATGGTAATATTTACACACTATTAAAAATATTTATGTACATAATTTTATCGTATTAGATATTTACTACATTCGCACTTGCTGTGACTTGTTATTGCCGCGTCCCTCTATAAAAGAGAGACGCTACCCATGTACCTGCATTAGCGAGAAACTCGGGTGAGTGAGAAACCTCTATAACCGAGAATGAGATTGTGCTTCCTTGAACTCTCGCTTATCCAGGTTTGACTGTATTTTATGAAGAAATCAGAGTGGATTATTTACCATCATTCATCACCCGGTATAAACTGAGGTCACAGAAACACCACAGGTCACGCGAGCGAAACCGCGGGGCGTAACTACTTTAAAAATATGAAACGTTTTGTTGA
Source organism: Apeira syringaria (assembly GCA_934044485.1). Taxonomy (NCBI): domain Eukaryota; kingdom Metazoa; phylum Arthropoda; class Insecta; order Lepidoptera; family Geometridae; genus Apeira; species Apeira syringaria. The sequence continues at coordinate 20,239,087 of OW203665.1, read as the reverse complement.
AATATTTGTAGAATGGTAGTGTTTCAGCCCCCCGCTCCCCTGCGCTGTCCACGCCGCTGCGGACACATGAACCTTTATGTGTAGGTAGTCACGTAGGTACACACGCGCGAATCGTAGCATCCAAGTATACACGCATTATTTGATTTGTTTCTTTGGTGCCAAAGGAGTCGTTCGGCGTGCTCCGCCCCCCGACCCGCTGTCGCGCACCGCTGCCCCGACGCGGACGGCGCGCCCTTAAACAAAACTGCGACTCTTTTGGGCATTAACATACATTTACGAATTACGTGTGCTAATGTGAACCGTTCCTAACACCTACACCTTTTGCAAACTCTTTACGATTCTATTTAAAGGTCATAAGGTTCATTATATCTCAACGTGCTTATAATAAAAATTCAAAGTAACTTTATTACAAGTGAATCTTTTTTTAAAATCCGACCTTTTTCCTCAAAATGAAGTTTATTTTAGGAAATCAATGCAAACCGTTTTGTAAATGAGACTCGGGGTTTTCGGAAAGGAAATAAGTACCTAATGCCCCCGCAGTAAGGTTATTTATTAAATAAGCTCGGTCTTGTATGTTCGTTTAATATATTTTTGTCGGATAAGCTAAATCTGTGTTTTTATTTATTTGGCCGCGCTTCTCCTACGCGAGAGTTGTATGTTTTTAAGCAAGTTTCTAACCGACTTTAAAAAAAGGAGGAGGTTCACATTCGACCTGTAAGTTTTATTTTTTAATGATTGTTACCTGGGAAGTTTCGACTGGGTGAACCGATTTAGATCGTTCTTTTTTTATTTGAATCGATCAAATCTTGGTCGGCTGTCAAAAGTGGCATATGCAGTAGTAACTATCATGTGATCCATGAACAATGTAAATGACTTCTTCTCCTTCTTCTGTGACATGCTATGAAGTAGCCGTTCGTGAGACATCGATCAAATATTGGCCGATCAATATTTGGCCGACGAAGCTCCTGAACGCAGCCCAGAGTATAAGCTATCCCCATACCAAATTTTATCCAGATTCGTTCAGCCGTTCTGGCGTGATTGAGTAACAAACATCCATCCATCCAAACTTTCACATTTATAATATTAGTGGGATAGTCGGATGGTATTATTATCACACTATCTGGCACAAATAAACATATCACTGCCGCATATTGGAACAGCCCCCTCAGATATGGAACCCGCTATGTAATAACTGCGTCGAAGGAATTGAGCGAATCCAAAGGGAATTTATTCGGTATCTATGTTTTCGACAATATTATATATGTGAAAGTTTGCATGGATGGATGGATGGATGGATGGATGGATGGATGGATGGATGGAAAGATGAAAAATTCGGTGGAAAGGGAGGTTATTCAATTTGACCGTATACCTATGTTTTATGTGTGTTCGCGGATAACTTCATCGTTGATGAACCGATTTTGATGATTCTTTTTTTGTTTGATAGAGTAGACCTACTGCCGTGGTGGTCCCATTTAAATTCCATCAAAATCGGACAAGCAGTTTTTGAGTTACACTCCAATAACTGTAAAGTGCTGCTCGTACCTCGACGATATTATAGTTGCGGGTGAAGACATCGGTGAACATACACAATGACAATTGCTCCCGTGAGTAGCAAAGGGCGTACCACGATAGTTCACTATATGAAAAATATATTTATTACTGCAAAAGATATAAAAGCTATATAGAACTTACATTATATTACATACCTGATTATGACACTATTTGACACAATACACTATATATATATATATATATATATATATATATATATATATATATATATATATATATATATATATATATATATATATTGCAGACAATGTTATCTCATAGCGATAATATCTTTTGGTTTTTTCACTAGGCAAGCCGGTATCGAGAAAACCTGGGCTCAAGTTAACAATTAAACTTAACCCTCAGTCACAAAATATAACGTCCACATAATACGGAGACTGTGCTGATTGGTCAGTGAGGCTCGGCTCAACCGAGTGAAGCGTACATGGGTGCCAAAGCGATCCCAACAGCTTGGTTAGGCAGCAAGCGAGCGCCCTGTGTGATGGTAACCAACGCCTATGGACAATATGGCAGCATGATGGATACCCACGATCACCACATTCTAATGAGGAAAGACCGAAGAACATCATACAGGATATTCGCTCGGTCGCGGCGGTAGATACCTCCCAGTCCCAGCTACCATCCTGAAGTGTGCAACACACACCGCTCTCAGCTGTCATAGGAAGCGTGATCCCACCTTCGACCACATCATCTCGCACTATCAACTTAGTAATCGAACACTAAATTTATACATAAATGATTGAATCCCTTAAAAACTTTATAAACTGTCAGAGAACATTTAAACATTTTATTTTAACCAAATGTAAGGGAACATAGTGTAGTATCAATCTGGCTCGTGCGCGGCGCGGGCCGTCAGCCTGTGCGCCGTGCGTCTGTGTGCGCGGGTACGGTCGGGGGCGGGAGCGATAGGTGCGGGCGACGTGCCTGTGTCACGTGACATCACGGAATGTCAACATGATATCGTGGAGCGCGCACCTGCGCCTGCGCCTGCGCCAATGGCGGGCGTCCATTCTAACAATATTATACATCCATGACCGTTCGAGTTATGTCCCATGGAAACATTGATATGAACGTGGGAGCTCGACGCTCCGCACGAGTGATCTAATCATGACATGTTGATGCGAGCCGCTTACCGCTCCATGTACCCACATAACCGAGTGGCGCACGGCGCTCGACTGGCCCGGGGGCGCACGGCGCTCGACTGGCCCGGGGGCGCACGGCGCTCGACTGGCCCGGGGGCGCACGGCGCTCGACTGGCCCGGGGGCGCACGGCGCTCGACTGGCCCGGGGGCGCACGGCGCTCGACTGGCCCGGGGGCGCACGGCGCTCGACTGGCCCGGGGGCGCACGGCGCTCGACTGGCCCGGGGGCGCACGGCGCTCGACTGGCCCGGGGGCGCACGGCGCTCGACTGAACCGGGGGCGCACGGCGCTCGACTGGCCCGGGGGCGCACGGCGCTCGACTGGCCCGGGGGCGCACGGCGCTCGACTGGCCCGGGGGCGCACGGCGCTCGACTGAACCGGGGGCGCACGGCGCTCGACTGGCCCGAGGGCGCACGGCGCTCGACTGAACCGGGGGCGCACGGCGCTCGACTGGGCCGGGGGCGCACGGCGCTCGACTGGGCCGGGGGCGCACGGCGCTCGACTGGGCCGGGGGCGCACGGCGCTCGACTGGGCCGGGGGCGCACGGCGCTCGACTGGGCCGGGGGCGCACGGCGCTGGAATGACCCGGGGGCGCACGGCGCTCGACTGGGGATGTAGGTGGGGCGAAGTCGAGAGTGTGGGGAAGTTGGCAGCTTGCACTACCGAGGGGTTCGGATGGTGGGGAGCCGCGTCATAGCGCTGGGAACAGTTCTCGGGGAACTGTGTGAGTGACCGTAGTTCGGGGTCGCAGTGCCGTGGAGGTCGGTGTTCCACATACACCTATGACGCGGCGTCGTGAACCACTTGACCCGACTGATGAATCGAGTTCATCAGGTTCCGATAAGGATGACAACAAAAGCGCGATTTTACACAAAAGTATCTAACGGCTACTTACAGAGGGGAAACGGGGAGGGATCCCTAAACTGGATGCAACTTAGCTGGAATATTAATAAAATTGTGACTGTGCCTTAAGCACATTAAATGCGAAGTTGCGTAATAACATTAGAGGCGGCGCACACCTGGCGCGCACGTGCGGTACCGTCGTCGTCGATGTCTTTGTTCGGTTGTGCCGATGCGACGTGATTGATGGCTTGTACGAGTATTGCGTTTCGAATACGGCGGTGAACATTAGATTAAATGATTTATCGAACTGTGACCATAAAATCTTGTAGGTTGTTATAAAATGATTAACTACGAGCGTTCCGCCGCGACTTCGCGCCAGTAAACATTTTATTAAAATATAAGGATCCCTAATTTATAAACATATGTTATCATAGCGTATGTCAGCCGGGACAGTGTAGCTTCCCAACAGTGAAACATTTTTGTAATCGGTTCAGTAGTGTCGGAGCCTATTCAATGCAAACAAACAAACAATCAAATCTTTCCTCTTTATAATATTTGCATAGATTCAATCAAAATTGAATCACTCAAAAATGTGTACAATAAAAACGCGCTTGATTTTTGTTGTTGATGTATGTAAAAACATTTTTTACCAAAAAATGGAACCGAATTAAACTCTCACAGTGTGAAATATCTCGTCGAAGTCGGCTCCTTGAGCACAATATTTTGATAGTTACTTTTGAACTATCATGGTACCCACTTCAACGAGTTATTTGACAGTTTTTTAAATTTTACATTATATTTATGGATGGAAGTAAAACTGCAGTCCCGCCTATTTCCCGAAGATGTGAGCAGAGGTTGCGGGTGTTCGTTTGTTACGGTCCTAGCGTACGTAGGTCCGTACGTGTCATCTCACTCTCGCCGCACGCTGCTCTAGTGCGCGCTCTCTCCCTCTCGGCGCCGGCCGTGCGCCCCCGCCCGCGCCCGCGCCCGCGCCCGCCCCGCGGCCCTTCCGTGCTCTCACTACAACAATGAACCCTCGCGCATGCCGGTAGGTACTCATTCTTGTATTCCCTGGTTCACAGTTCAGTATTAATATAATCAATAAAATATTAAAGCACTTTTCTCCCCCATTCAACGTGTAAGTAACTAGGTCGGAATACGATATTTACACGTTTTGAACCACGTAATTAGTTGTGTTTAATGTTTTGTGCGTTGTTATTGTAGCATTATCGGTTACGTGAGTCCGGCTTGTGTGACGTCGGCGGACTCGTAACCGTATCTCGGCGGGACTCGCCGCGCCGCGCCGGACGACGATCTGCGCGCCTTGGAATCAAATATAATCACTATTATAACTACAGAACGTATTTTTACAAATACTGTATATGATAATGAGTTACAGGTATTAACTTGTTGGTCTATCTGTCGATCTGTCTGTCCGCCTGTTGTTATAATATAAATCGAGAACTGTGGTTTATGATTGGTTGCATCGCGAGCGTCACGGCCCCGCGCGCCCGAGCCATCCACCACGTGACGTAGGTACGTTATCGCGCCGCGCCGACGTCACCGTGACGTCACGGTGACGTCGGCGCGAGCCCCTCACGTGACGGATGGTGGCGGTGAGCCTTCTTAACCCTGGCGGAGGATCACGCGAGGAGAGGTTGTTCACCGCTCTGTGAGCGTTGTCTGAACTGACACACCACATGGCATGCGCTCATTATGTGATACCATACTAGCTGTAAGCTACTAGGCAGGCACGCGGTCGTGAATGTACTTGTGTGACCTTAAAAAACTAATATCAAACACAAACACACACAAACATTATTTATATTTTTAATTTTAGAGGTGTTTTACACGACACCAAAGGGAACTCCTACACTTCCTGTGTACTGAACACCAACGGCCTTCCTGTCGATGGGCCGAAGGGCCGAGTTGGTGACTATCGTATTTTGTCAATGAAGGGCCAACGACAGAAACATACTTGTACATATCGAGACGAAATATATGTTTTGGACGAAGAGTTCTTAGACATTTGCTGAAACGTTAATGACGCGGCCCGGCGCAAGATCTGAGCCACAAAATAACCGCTATTCTTGCAGCTTCACGTTTTGATACATATCTGCACACTTGAATTATAATTTTAACATGAAAGTTCAAAAGCACCCCGACATCCCCTCATCCCCGTCACGGGTCACAGAAAGCCACACATCCTCTAAAATGAAAGGGCGGCGAGTCGCGTGCCAAAATCGATAGCGACCCGTCTGGCCCGAGGTGTTACACTAACTCTGTGTCGGTAAGGGCGCTAGCGACATCTTGAAGTTGGCGTTTCTAACAGAGTTCTGGCGCAGGCGAAACTGCAGTCGCGCAAGCGTGCTCTTTTTTACTGACACGATTGTATTAGCTTCAGCTGTATCTAAATATGGAATATGTAACGGAATCTTTGAACGTGATGCTCCCCCCCCTTCAGTCGGCGGATTCATATAAGAGTCATATGTTGTGAGTTGGGGCACTATCGCATTAAATGAAACACCTGTCGTGATAGCTGTAAGTTTGAAAATAAATAAATCAGATATTTTGCACACCATCAAGGAACGAGGACAATGCAATAACTTAAATAGTTTGTCCCATTATCCTTACTCACACTTCCAGGACTAACGTTCCTATCGTTTAGTTCTTCGCTTTTGGCTCTCTACAAAAGCGTGTTTAATCGGTTTTTTAAATATTATTAAAAACAATTACGATGGCCAACATTTTCCATTGATTAATCACTTATTTATTTTATGTATCATTTGGCTTATACATAATATATCATGAATATTTAACAAAACAAAAGACAATGTTCAACATCGACATTTTAATCTCGGACAAACCCGCGCCATGTCTGTGGTAATGACATGACGTTCGGCGCCGAGGTGTACCGTATACGAGCATACCTCCAGATTGACATCAAATTGTCGGGAGTAGCGTAGCAGTACGGTCACAAATATTCACCACAAACTGACAACAAATCAAAGGATCGATTGCCTTTTCTGTACCCTCCGGCGCGGCGCGGCGCGGCGCGGCGCGGCGTAGGCACTGCCCATACTGCTTGCACTGACACGCGCGCACGCACACTGTGCTGCACCAGATGGCGGCGTGCCGAGAGATCTCGGTTATCTTGTTTCTTGTAAAGTCGAATAAGACAACACTTATTACATATATTTATTTCCACCGACCATTGCTAGACATTGAGGGTTGCAGGCGGGGGTGGGGGCAGTCCCAGCAGGGGGTCGTGGGGGTCGTAAACCCTCTCAAAAACGTCAACATCACAACGATAAAGCTTTTAAATTGTACAGCTTCGGTAAAGATCTGTTCAGAACAAGAACAAACTTTAATTCGGTTCAGTATATTTACAAGATATTCACAAAGGTGTTCCACTCCTAAGTTCTGAATTATACTAAGTAATTATTTTTAATAGGGGGGGCAAGTACCAAAAAAGATAAGATGTTTTGACGTATGTCTGACTGGCGGTGATTGGTGTGTTATATACACGGCTAGTGTGACTATCGTACGGCTCTACGCGGCCCAGGTCGTCTAGATAGATCACCTGGGCCGCGTAATTACATTTTATCTAATCAAATCTAAACCCACACGAAACGCTCGGCCTAGTTTCTAGACGAGGCCGGACTCTGTGAGTTTATTTGACATTTATTTGATAGATCTCTACTTCCAATTTTTGAATTAGAACAAGCAGTCGCCCCGACTGATGGTAAACGGTTTTCGGACTGGAGTCGCGCGCGACGCTACTGCTGCCCGAGTACACCGCGTGGTTGAAAAAAATGTATCGATGTTACCTTTTCCGCGAAGAGAGCCGTGAGTGGGGATCGAACCAACGACTGATGTGTGGCTCGGCGAGCCATCGTTTAATCCTCACTTGAAGAGTTCGCGGTTCATTTATCGGGAAAAGTGTATTTTCGGGCACTACTAGTCCCATCCCTTTGCCGGACATAGTTTATAAAAAAAAATACCTAAAATTGTAACCGACTTCAACACTCAAAAGTGTGAAATAACTTGTTGAAGTCGGTACCATGATAGTGCAAAACTAACTATTATCTAAATATTGTGCTCATGGTTCATCAAGTTGGTTCCATTTTTAGGTAAACATTTTTATTTTTATTGTGCTTTTGGGATGAAACGGTGAATACGAGTTTGTTCATTTTTTGAAGTCGGTTAAAATCCACGTTATCCTTGTACATCTATAATGTGACCAGCGACCTACCACCAGAGTGGACGAGGTCGGAGAGCGACATCTACACCGAGATTTGCATGTTTGACCAAGTTGACAATTAGCTTTTGAAACTTAACGCTAATGATTTGTAAAGGAAGTTAAATGAGTTAATGACAAAATAAATGTTTGATATTCACTCATTTGAGTCCTTGAAGGGTTTGTAAATCTAGATCTAGCGGAACATTTATCCTAGGTTGGGCTGGGTAAGACTTGTTTACATATAATTATTAATAACAACTTAAAATATTTTAGACTGTTGATTATTGGATTTGAAATACATTAAAATTGTTATCAAAACTGTTTTAATCAATTTTCTGATTTGTAAACAAATAGATACATTTATTATGTGACTTGCCTAGTGTAACTGTACGAGGCGAATACTATATGGTAGACCACTGAACAGTTTGTGCTGAAGTTGGGATGTGTTCCGAACTTCAGCGTAACTTGTCGTTATATGGTCCAGACCGGATCATTAACCGACATCGCAAAAGGAGGAGGTTATAATGTGTCATCTGTATGCTTTTAACCGTATGTTTGAAGATTCTATTCTCAAAGTAGTATTTTAATAGTAACCGCGCGGTGCAACTAGTTACCTTATGGGAAAGTTTATTATATATGCGAATGTCGGACTTACAATTAGTGTTTTTGTATGTGTTGGACATAACAGCCACCCGGCAGTGCATGCAAACATGGACTTTATCTCAACTGCACTCGGTTCAATATTTGTGTCTGCAGTAAGTGTATCGGCGGGCTTAACCACCGGCTTAAAAATCAACATTGACAATATTTGGACGAACTGCAAACGCGTTTGCTTCACGGATGAATTATGTGACACAATTTCTACTTTAAATAATTATAACACAACTTTAGAAATACATTAACTACCTAAACGTAATCGCACACCTCTGTGCTGTCCGTCTGTCAGACATTTCCTTCGTGATATATTTCGGGATCCCCACCCACACCCACCACACGTGTGCGGGATCGACGAGGGTACACCACGCGCCGTCACCACTCGGCCGCGTCGCGCTCGGAGCTCCAGCGATCACTCGCCACGACCTCGTTATGGATCTTCACGACCGCTGTGACGCCGCGGCGTCATCATGGCGGCGGTACACGCGCTTACTATTTCAACGTCATTATAATAACTGTTATTTTACTATATCCTATTTTGTAATGTCAAATCACCACACTAGGGGCTGCCCGACGCCACCCCGTCCGCCGATGGCAGCCATGGTATAGCGCACGAGCGAGTGGGCACCGCCGTGTCACCGGCAGTGCGAGTGCGTGAGGTACGAAGCTTCCGCCGCCTGAATGGTGTCGCGGACCTCGTATACATTCCTGCCTAACGACTATGATCTACGCTATGATGCCACATTACCAGCAGTTCTAGTGTGACAGAGACGGGCCGTGCGTCCACCGCACCTGTGGACACGCAGCAGCACATAAGCGCATTAGTAAATATCGCAAACGTAGCATGTTAGCGGCGACACGCCACTGGCGACGGGCGGCGGGCGCTCCGGCCGTCGCCTCGACGCAGTGGTCGAACGCCCACGCCAGTACAGTCTCTAGTAAACACATATACCTAGTCACCTCATAACCGTGGACGCAGGACCACATACATATAGAACAGTTATATACCGGCTACCTTTATATATATAACAGCTAGGTATGTGTACAAATCCCAAAAAGCCACGTAATGTAATAAAACGAGGCACGTCAGTCTTGAAACAATATAATGTGATCAAAGTAGGGTACAAACTTTACATATAACATACTACATTGTCATTCAGAACAAAACGCTTGCGCGTTTTAACGACGTACAGCGCCATCTATGACAATTTGTGGAAACTATAATCGTGAACAGTAAAGTGTCTTCTAGATGGCGCGTACTTAACATAAACTGCACATTTAAACATACCGCCCGCCATGGACCACACGTCCATCTTCAAGGAAAAAAGTTCAAGCAATAACATGAATCGATTTTCTAAAAAAATTAACAACATTGATGGTACAGGTGTGTATTATACAAAACAATATATTAAACAATTATAAATTTAGCTTAAATCGTAACTACTAGCCGAAAAAATATAGTAACTGTACATTTTACTATTTAAAGATATTTTGACTATATAATGTTCTTAAATTTTAATCTGTAACTGGAAGTTTACAGAGCTTGGACACTGGTCGCTTAATAGTGACCCCCTTGCAACGTAAACTAACGACACGCGTAATATTGTCTGAACCGGAGTGTTTTTCGTTTACAATACCATACAGCCATCTGCCTGGTGGAAGGTTATCTTCTTTAACAAGGACAATATCTCCAATCTCAGGTTCCGGTGTGCAATGTCTCCATTTGTGACGCTGCATAAATTGAGTAAGATATTGTCTTGACCAACGCCTCCAAAAGTCTTGCACCATGCGTTGCGTTAACTGCCAGCGTCTAAGACTTGAGACATTCGAATTCTCATAATTATGATCCGGAATGAGTACTAGTGGTTCTCCTACAAGAAAATGTCCAGGTGTCAAGGGAGTAGGGTCATCAGATCGATCACTGATATGCGATATTGGTCTCGAATTGAGACATGCCTCAATCTGAGCCAAAACTGTAGTAATCTCTTCGAAAGTTAATGACGAATTGATGATCTTTTTTAGATGGGTTTTTGTAGAACGAACTCCTGCTTCCCAAATACCCCCAAAATTAGGGGAATATGGCGGAATCCTGTGGCAAGTCGTTCCATTTGTCGCAAGCCAGTCGGCTATCTCAACAGCGACGGTAGATTTCTCTGACAGGAGTAATGATTTTAACTCGCGTTCAGCGCCAACGAAGGTAGTTCCATTATCACTCCAGAGATGAGCGCAATGCCCACGTCTGGAGACGAAGCGTCTGAAGGCTGCCAAGAAGGTCGCAGAGGTGAGATCACTGACAACTTCGAGATGAATGGCTCTGGTTGCCATACATACAAATAAGCATATGTAGCCTTTCGTGGATCGGAGACCTCGACCTTTCGAGGTCCTGACTGCTATTGGACCGAGTCCAGGCCACTGTGGTAAAATGGTCTACTTGGCGTTACTCTAGCTGAAGGCAATTGACCCATTAGTGGGTGTACGGCCCGAGAAGAGTAACGTACACATGTCACACACTTGTGAATGTAAGATTTTACCAAGTTTCTTAGATTCACAATCCAATATTTTGTTTGGATGTAGTTGATTGTCAGAAGCGGACCTCCATGAAGAGTTTTTTCATGAGCCTCACCAATAATCAATTTCGCTAAATGTGATTGCCGTGGTATCAAAACAGGGTGTTTGCGGTTTTCAGGCAGATCGGCCTTGTGTAGCCTTCCACCAACACGCCACACGTCTTCATCGTCCTTAAAGGGGTTAAGGGATGAAAATTTATTCTTCTTATCCTTAAGGTCTTGGGTCAAATACTGACTCTGAGTTCGTTTTATGCATCCTTTCAACACATCTTGAAGCTCCTTGGCTGTCAACCATGGTTTCAAAGCCTGATCGCGTGGTAAGTAGAATCGCCTACACCAGGCCAGGACTCGAACCAATCTCCTTAATGTGGAAAACCTTTCAATGAAGGGATCGCTGTCATCAGTTTTCCTAGTTAGAGCATGACATTTCATGATCTTTCTTTCTTCGAGAGTAGTATCCTTCAGGTCATCTCTGCTATAGATAATATCCTTTTGATGCAGCCATGCAGGCCCATTGTACCATAGATCATTGTCTACACACTCTGAAGGTTTTATTCCCCTTGAAGCGCAATCAGCTGGGTTATCTTTTGAAACGACATGACAAAACTGACTGCCATCTAGTATAGAGTGAATTTCGGAAACTCTGTTAGCAATGAAAGTCTTCCAGCGACTAGGGTGACTCCTTAACCAAGCCAGAACAATAGTCGAGTCAGTCCACGCATGTAGGTGGTGCCTTGGGACGTTCAAAACCTCTGCGACTTCATTCAGAAGTTTAGCCAACAGCACCGCTCCGTATAACTCTAAGCGTGGTATCGATACCTGCCTGATAGGAGCTACTCTGGTTTTTGAAGTAACCAAACTTACGTGCACGTTTCCATCGCAATCTATGACGCGAGCAAATACCACAGCCGCGTAAGCAACAGTCGATGCGTCGCTGAAGCCTTGCAACTCAAGGTAGACATCATTTTTATTCGCCATTATCCATCTTGGTATACGAATTTCTCGAAGTCTTTCCAATTCATTCCGAAATTCAATCCAGTCCTTGAGCTGGGATGATGGTAGTGGGTCATCCCATTCAATGCCAGATAGCCAAAGCCTTTGGATGAAAACCTTAGCCATCGTAATAGCCGGTGCCAGCCACCCCAAAGGGTCGTAAAGTCGAGCAATATCCGAAATCACTCTCCGTTTGGTGCACGGACCTTCAATTGGAGGCAGTAGCACTGTGCATTGGAATGTATCAGCTTCCTTATTCCATGTCAAACCCAAAATTTTCATAACTTCATCAGTTTTAAGTTCATAAAACGAACTCAGAGTCAGTATTTGACCCAAGACCTTAAGGATAAGAAGAATAAATTTTCATCCCTTAACCCCTTTAAGGACGATGAAGACGTGTGGCGTGTTGGTGGAAGGCTACACAAGGCCGATCTGCCTGAAAACCGCAAACACCCTGTTTTGATACCACGGCAATCACATTTAGCGAAATTGATTATTGGTGAGGCTCATGAAAAAACTCTTCATGGAGGTCCGCTTCTGACAATCAACTACATCCAAACAAAATATTGGATTGTGAATCTAAGAAACTTGGTAAAATCTTACATTCACAAGTGTGTGACATGTGTACGTTACTCTTCTCGGGCCGTACACCCACTAATGGGTCAATTGCCTTCAGCTAGAGTAACGCCAAGCTGTCCTATTCCCTGACTCACGGCAGAGTTAGAAGCTACAGGCTCTGGTCTGAGTTTCACAATGACATCTTTCAACATAGATTTGTATTCCATATACGTCTCTTCCGTCACATCATACAAATCATTTGTAATGTATGAAGACTTCTGCAATTCATCACTCTGAAGTTCCATTACAATTTTACGATGGTTTTGTTGAAACTCTTCCCAGTGCTGTTCTAATGTTTCTAATCGAGTTACGACATATGACAAAGTTATTCTTTCCTTTGAGGTTTTCTTATAATTTACCCTTGACTTACTTATTTGTGCTGCAATATTTTCTTGAAGCCTTAAATAACTGGCTGCCATTATGAACAATTTTAAAATATATCCAAAATATTAACTTATTTAGTTATACCAAACAATAAGGTAAGCGCTTGTAATACAAAACAGCACCTATGCAATGTACTAATGAAATTAAAGTTGAGAGATTACTATCAGAATTTTACTAAGTCGATGAAAAATGTACAATTTAATTCTAAGTGTGTGGAACCTTGTCGCACTCAATCCTATGTAAAATTGGGCATGGATTCCCCGTCTGTACACTTTTACGAAAACTATTCTAAGTCATGCAACACACAGAAAATTTTACAAGTCCAAGATTAAACTAATGAATATTTTCTAAGTATCTGGAACTTTGTCAAATTGAAATCTTCATGCACTATTTCTTCAAGTAAAATCTTCTAGAGAATAAGGTTCAAATTGTACTCACAGTTTTAACCACCAATATAGCACTCACGCTTGACCATACACTTCACTTGTATTGACGTCACGACGACGCTCACGTCACGAACTCGGCAACAGTTGCATCAGGGGTAGACTCCGGCGCGCGCGGGACGAGGAATACCTTCACCCTCCGTCTCACACCGGAATGGTGTGATATACACTGAATTATACTGGTAGTGATGATGATCTCCGTCACTGGTGCTACCACTTCTAGGGAGCAATCAGAGCTGGAGGGCACTTCACTTCCCCCCGCAGCGATGCACTTCCCACCCAGTAGTTATGCTACTGATTAGGAGGAACACTACTGCAACCAACTTCAGGCAGCACTAGTAGCAATCCACTACTTTGTTTAGTGCCACGACGGTAATATGCCACAATCAACTAAGTGTCGCCGTTTTCCGGTTATTCACGAAGGACCATGTACAAATCCCAAAAAGCTACGTAATGTAATAAAACGAGGCACGTCAGTCTTGAAACAATATAATGTGATCAAAGTAGGGTACAAACTTTACATATAACATACTACATTGTCATTCAGAACAAAACGCTTGCGCGTTTTAACGACGTACAGCGCCATCTATGACAATTTGTGGAAACTATAATCGTGAACAGTAAAGTGTCTTCTAGATGGCGCGTACTTAACATAAACTGCACATTTAAACAGTATGTACCCAAACACAGTGAAGTTAAAAGCTGTCAATCGTCTATCGAAGTTTTATTGGAGTCAGAACAATCAATAGAAGGAAGCTGCCAAGTGTTCCGTACTCACCTGGCATTTATATTCTAGCAAGTTGTTGAGCTGGACATGAATTTGTATTTATTTTATTATTACACTCAAACTCCCGCACTAGGATTCTCTGTGTCGCGGGAGGCATGGCCACACACAATCACAGCACACAAACAACCAAGACTCGAGACAAACATCTACATTCATCGCATAAATGATTGCCCCTGCCGGGAATCGAATCCAGGGTCCCGAAGACACCGAAGTCATGTCACTGACCACTGAGCCACGTGACTTCCATTACTAACATAACTAAGGCGAATCACCAAAACTGCACAGTTCTCATTTCGGTTTTCATATCCGCAATATCAGTACCTAATGTAATATGTTAGCAACAGGAATACTTCGCCAAACACACAAATTAATTAAATTTAAAAAATAATAACAATACAGAGAAATGGGAACGATTTAGATGATAGTGTACGCATGGATAACGTTATACTTGCTTCTCAAAATGTCAATATCTCTGAAAGCGCTCCGCGAAGCGAAGCGAAGCGAAGCGAAGCGAAGCGAAGCGAAGCACAGCTCGCTCGTGTACTTGTACCCTTTAAACGTTAGTTGACGTGAGTGTACCGTGTCCGGAACCGTTTTGTCCTGGCCCCTGGTGCTACCCTGGTACCCTGGTACCCTGAGAGCGAGGGCGGCTATGAGGGCAGTACTAAGGAAGACGCCGTTGATTACTTTATTTATGTAATAGCCGTTTTGTTCTGGCCCCTGGTGCCACCCTGATACCCTGGTACCCTGAGAGCGAGGGCGGCTATGAGGGCAGTACTAAGGAAGACGCCGTTGGTTACTTTATTTATGTTATAGCCGTTTTGTTCTGGCCCCTGGTGCCACCCTGGTACCCTGGTACCCTGAGAGCGAGGGCGGCTATGAGGGCAGTACTAAGGAAGACGCCGTTGATTACTTTATTTATGTAATAGCCGTTTTGTTCTGGCCCCTGGTGCCACCCTGGTACCCTGGTACCCTGAGAGCGAGGGCGGCTATGAGGGCAGTACTAAGGAAGACGCCGTTGGTTACTTTATTTATGTAATAGCCGTTTTGTTCTGGCCCCTGGTGCTACCCTGGTACCCTGGTACCCTGAGAGCGAGGGCGGCTATGAGGGCAGTACTAAGGAAGACGCCGTTGAGTACTTTATGTATGTAATAGCTCAGGGATTGATGATTTACGCTCACAGCACTCACAGGTCTCAAACCGCTGTCAGTCCCACCGAGCCTCTGTAACCGGCCATCGCAAATAGGATTTAATATTTAAACTGGTCGGTCGACTTTAGCATGTAGGCTACCTCTCCAGAATGTCATACATACTAGATATCTAGGACAATAGAATATCCGATGTGTCCTGGATTCGTTCGTTAGTAGATTCATCGCTTACATTACAGCCGAAGGGAGGTGACGGCGTGACGCTCTCCGGCGAATGGCTGCAGTGCTCGGGCATCATCTCTCCGGCGAATGGCTGCAGTGCTCGGGCATCATCTCTCCGGCGAATGGCTGCAGTGCTCGAGCATCATCTCTTCAAGAAGGTCAATTTGTTGGAGGTTTCTAATTTCTATCATTTTTTAAAGAAGGTTGAATTGAGTTCCTTTAAAAATTAAAAATAAAAACACATAATTATTACAAATGACTATGGTTGTCAAATAAAATTGTACAATAAGATAGAATAAGATATAAACAAGATGTTATTTTGCGGCGGATGAACCAAATAATTAAAAACACAAGGAGCGAGAGTTATATATATTGAAGCTGATGTAATTGATTTCCTTCCGTGAGAGCATCGGTTCGAGTTTGCGCGTTGCTGAAGTCTGTTGTGCAGTACAGGCGTGGTGGTACTACTGACGCCATGATGGCCCGACGGCGCGGCGGAACGTTTACAAATATCAGTCAAACGCAAACAAGACAAGTATGGAAACCGTAGTTTGGTTTTTTAATAATGTATCTTGTACATACCTATGTACCTCTATGTTATGTCACTCGTGCAGAATACAATTGTTAGTCGAATACTTTTCTGTGTGTGGCCGATCCGAGGAAGCGCGGCTGTGGGGTGTTGGAGGAGTTCCTGCTCCAACACCCCACCAATGTCACCTCCGTGCGCGAGATTGACCCACGGGAGACGGGAGACGGGAGCTCAACGAGTTTTTTAAACTCAGAGCGCCATTTGCTACTAGCAAAGTTCACTGAAAAGGGTGTCAATATTTATTTTCACCAAAAATGGAACCGACTTCAACAAGTTATTTCATACTTTTGAGTGTTAAAGTCGGTTTCATGTTTTGGTATTTTTTTTTGTATTGTATAATTATCTCAGACCAAAGAAAACAAAGACAATAAGTACCTACTAAAAAATGAAGTAATTTGTTGAAAGGAAATTTTAAAAAAAAATATATTTATTAAATTTTTTTTTCTTCGTCTTAGTAAATTATTCTTCTGAACGAATCCGTATTGCAATCGAGCGGAGCAACACTGCCGCCACCCTGGACCGCCGCCACCCTGGACACGCCGCCACCCTGGACCGCCGCCACCCTGGACCGCCGCTGACGGACAGCGCCTGTGATTATATAAGTAACTATCGAGGCGGGCAGTGGCTCGGTGTGTTACTGGTCTATTGTATTTTATTATATAATAAAGTCATCTCTCACAATGATTTAATGATAAATGTATTCTACATATTGACTTACAATTTACGATTTACTTAAACAAGTAAGCACATGGGTTCAAGGCCGAAACTAATATACCTATTAACTTTATACTTATAACTAGTATTTGGGTGGCGCGCGGGCTGCGAGCAGCCCGCGTTATCGATGTGCATTAGTATTATTAACAAAAACGTCGTTGCAGTTGCTAAAAAGATATAAAATTCTCATGCAAATCGAATAACTCACAGTTTCATCTATTTCAGTAGAAAGTGTGAGCAGGGTTACCATGTGCAAGTTGATTTTTTTTATAAAATTTTAGTCGCGATAAAACCGGACCAAGATTGTGAACGACTTTTGTTAAGGGACCCCACTTCTAAGTGCAGTGGTTAACGTGGGCAGTTGCCTCGGAGACCAGCTCGATATGTGAAAATACTCGTTATCCGGAACTCGGCCTTCGGCCTCGTTAGTGACTCCCATAAGGTACGTTGATGCGTTACACCTCATTCGAGCTCGGCCTTCGGCCTCGCATATTTGAAGCTCGGCCTTCGGCCTCGCAGGTTTGAAGCTCGGCCTTCGGCCTCGCGGTGGTAAAGACAGCTTCTTCAAGTTCAGTACAAAGTGAGAACAGAGTTACCATATGCAAGTTTATTTTTTTCATTAAAATTTTAGTCAGGGTAAAATCGCACAAAGAATTTAAACGACTTTTGTTAAGGGACCCTACCTCTAATTGTAGTAAATAACGCGGGCAGTTGCATTGGAGACCAGCTCGAGATGTGGAAAAAACTCCCCATCCGGGACTCGGCCTTCGGCCTCGTTAGCGACTTCCATAGGATGCGTTAATGAGGTACACCCCATTCGGAACTCGGCCTTCGGCCTCGTAAGTTACTAACACGGCTCGGCCTACGGCCTCGCGGAGGCCACGCTCGGCCTTCGGCCTCGCGGGCCGAAAGCTCGGCCGCCGGCCTCGCAGGTTTGAAGCTCGGCCTTCGGCCTCGCGGTGTTTAAGGCTCGGCCTGCGGCCTCGCAAGTTACAAAGGGAATGTTTTTAAGCTGTTCCCAATGACGGCCAGCTCGGCCTTCGGCCTCGCAGGCCTACAGCTCGGCCTCCGGCCTCGCTAGGGTGGAGCTCGGCCTTCGGCCTCGCCTCCACAGCTCGGCCTGCGGCCTCGCTCGATTGCAGCTCGGCCTACGGCCTCGCAAAGAGAATGTGGTTTCGCCACCAAAAATCCGCATCCAGTAAAAAAAAAACGAATGACGTCATCAAAAAACTTTTTTCATGTTTCGAATCAGGGACCCCAAATCTCCGTAAATACTTAATTTCAGCCAGATCGGAGCAACTTGAATTTTGGTATCCGGTTCGAAGGACCAATTTGCAATTTTTGACAAAAACCCCAAATTTCCCTACAAACCCTCTATGACATTTGTTCGAACCCCCCATACCCACCTATAACGGTTCCGGAGCTGCGGTCGTTTTAAATTTGTATGGGAGAACCTCTTCTGAGAGTTCTACGCTCTTGTCGCCGCTCGGACCTGAACCACTGAAGATGTCGACCGCAGTGATCGACGAAACGTCTGGAACAAAAGTTTCACATAGACCACGGCCAAACAGCCCGGAAGCAATACATACAACAAACCTCTTTTTTGTTTGGTAGGGTAATTTTTTTTTATATTTCCAAAAGGTTCCCAGGGTTTTAGTCATTTTTAGTTTTGACACCTACCCCCAATCGATTATGGTTTTCGAGATCCCTACACCAGTTCCATCAAGGAAACCAAAAATGACACTTTTCGGAGTTTTCCCTAGGTCACGTGGGCACTCTTTATACAGTACACTATATAATTTTAACCCAAAAACACTCCTTCTGGGAGAACAATGATGTCAGTCAGTCAGTCAATGAGTGGGTCGTCAGCTTTATATATTATAACTAGTATTTCGGGTGGTGCGCGGGCTGCGAGCAGCCCGCGTTATCGATGTGCATTTGTATTTATTTCAAGATTGTAATTGCAGTTGAAAAATATATAAAATTCTCATACAAGTAGAGTAAGTGACAGTTTCTTCTAGTTCAGTACAGAGTGTGAGCAGGGTTACCATGTGCAAGTTGATTTTTTCGATAAAATTTTAGTCGATGTAAAATCGCCCCAAGATTGTAATCGAGTTTTGTTGAGGGACCATACCTCTAAGTGCAGTGGTTAACGTGGGCCGTTGCCTCGGAGACCAGCTCGAGATGTGAAAAAAGCTCCCCATTCGGGACTCGGCCTTCGGCCTCGTTAGTGACTCTCCTAAGAAATGTAAACGCGTAACACCCCATTCGTAAGTGACTAACACGGCTCGGCCTACGGCCTCGCGGAGGCCACGCTCGGCCTTCGGCCTCGCGGGCCGAAAGCTCGGCCTTCGGCCTCGCAGGTTTGGAGCTCGGCCTGCGGCCTCGCAACCGTGGCGTTGTGTCGTCAGCGAAAATCCCCATCCAGTATATAAAAAGATTTAAAAATGTCCATGCAAGTCGAACAACTGACAGATACTTTTAGTTCCCGTGAGCGGTTGCATCAAAGACCAGCTCGAGATGTGGTAAAAACTCCCCATTCTGAACTCGGCCTTCGGCCTCGTTAGTGACTCTCCTAAGGAATGTAAATGCGTAACACCCCATTCGGAACTCGGCCTTCGGCCTCGTAAGTGACTAACACGGCTCGGCCTACGGCCTCGCGGAGGCCACGCTCGGCCTTCGGCCTCGCGGGCCGAAAGCTCGGCCTTCGGCCTCGCCCTCGAAGCTCGGCCTTCGGCCTCGCAGGTTTGAAGCTCGGCCTGCGGCCTCGCAAATAAGAAGTGGTTTCGCCATCAAAAATCCCCATCCAGTAAAAAAAAAACAAATGACGTCATCCAAAAATTTTTTTCATATTTGGAATCAGGGACTCCCAATCTCCCTAAATACCAAATTTCAGCCAGATCGGAGCAACTTGGATTTTGGTATCCGGGTCGAAGGACCAATTTTCAATTTTCGACTGAAACCCCAAATTTTCCTACAAACCCTCTATAACATTTGTTCAAACCCCCCATACCCACCTATAACGGTTCGGGAGCTGCGGTCGTTTTAAATTTGTATGGGAGAACCTCTTTTTTGTTCGGGAGGGTAATTTTTTTTCAACTTTCCAAAAAGGTCCCAAGGTTTTAGTCATTTTTAGTTTTGACACCTACCCCCCATCGATTATGGTTTCCGAGATCCGTACACCAGTTCCATCAAGGAAACCAAAAATGACACTTTTCGGATTTTTCTGGTGGTCATAGGAACATCCTCTACACTTTTCCCCTACATCACAAACACCTCCCATCGCTCCTTCTAGGAGAACAATGATGTCAATCAGTCAGTCAGTCAGTCAGTAAGTGAGTGGTAATCGAACTTTATATATTATAACTAGTATTTCGGGTGGCGCGCGGGCTGCGAGCAGCCCGCGTTATCGATGTGCATTAGTATTATTAACAAAAATGTCATTGCAGTTAAAAAAATATATATATAATTCTCATACAAGTCGAATCAATGACAGTTTCTTCTAAATCAGTACAAAGTGTGGCAGGGTTACCATGTGCAAGTTGATTTTTTTGATAAAAATTTTGTCGCTGTAAAATCGCACCAAGATTGTAAACGACTATTGTTAAGGGACCATACCTCTAAGTGCAGTGGTTCACGTGGGCAGTTGCCTCGGAGACCAGCTCGAGATGTGGAATAAACTCCCCATTCGGGACTCGGCCTTCGGCCTCGTTAGTGACTCGACTAAGGAATGTAAACGCGTAACACCCCATTCGTAAGTGACTAACACGGCTCGGCCTACGGCCTCGCGGAGGCCACGCTCGGCCTTCGGCCTCGCGGGCCGAAAGCTCAGCCTTCGGCCTCGCAGGTTTGAAGCTCGGCCTGCGGCCTCGCAACCGTGGCGTTGTATCGCTAGCGAAAATCCCCATCCAGTAAATTTAAAAATTCTCATGCAAGTCGAACAACTGACAGATACTTTTAGTTCCCGTGAGCGGTTGCATCAAAGACCAGCTCGAGATGTGGAAAAAACTCCCAATCCGGGACTCGGCCTTCGGCCTCGTTAGCGACTTCCATAGGATGCGTTAATGAGGTACACCCCATTCGGAACTCGGCCTTTGGCCTCGTAAGTTACTAACACGGCTCGGCCTACGGCCTCGCGGAGGCCACGCTCGGCCTACGGCCTCGCGGGCCGAAATCTCGGCCTCCGGCCTCGCAGGTTTGAAGCTCGGCCTTCGGCCTCGCGGTGGTTAAGGCTCGGCCTGCGGCCTCGCAAGTTACAAAGGGAATGTTTTTAAGCTGTTCCCAATGACGGCCAGCTCGGCCTTCGGCCTCGCAGGCCTACAGCTCGGCCTCCGGCCTCGCTAAGGTGGAGCTCGGCCTTCGGCCTCGCCTCCACAGCTCGGCCTGCGGCATCGCTCGATTGCAGCTCGGCCTACGGCCTCGCAAAGGGAATGTGGTTTCGCCACCAAAATTCCGCATCCCGTAAAAAAAAAACTAATGACGTCATCAAAAAACTTTTTTCATATTTCGAATCAGGGACCCCAAATCTCCCTAAATACTTAATTTCAGCCAGATCGGAGCAACTTGGATTTTGGTATCCGGTTCGAAGGACCAATTTCAAGTTTTGGACAAAATCCCCAAATTTCCCTACAAACCCTCTATGACATTTGTTTGAACTCCCCATACCTACCTAAAACGGTTCCGGAGTTGCGATCGTTTTAAATTTGTATGGGAGAACCTCTTTTTTGTTCGGGAGGGTAATTTTTTTTCAACTTTCCAAAAGGGTCCCAGGGTTTTAGTCATTTTTAGTTTTGGCACCTACCCCCCATCGATTATGGTTTCCGAGATCCGTACACCAGTTCCATCAAGGAAACCAAAAATGACACTTTTTGGATTTTTCTGGTGGTCATGGGAACCTCCTCTACACTTTTCCCCTACATTACAAACACCCCCCATCGCTCCTTCTGGGAGAACAATGATGTCAATGAGTGAGTGAGTGAGTCAGTGAGTGAGTGGTAATCGAGCTTTATATAATATGGTTAATAACTAGTATTTCGGGTGGTGCGCGGGCTGCGAGCAGCCCGCGTTATCGATGTGCATTAGTATTATTAACAAAAATGTCATTGCAGTTAAAAAAATATATATATAATTCTCATACAAGTCGAATCAATGACAGTTTCTTCTAAATCAGTACAAAGTGTGGCAGGGTTACCATGTGCAAGTTGATTTTTTTGATAAAAATTTTGTCGCTGTAAAATCGCACCAAGATTGTAAACGACTATTGTTAAGGGACCATACCTCTAAGTGCAGTGGTTCACGTGGGCAGTTGCCTCGGAGACCAGCTCGAGATGTGGAATAAACTCCCCATTCGGGACTCGGCCTTCGGCCTCGTTAGTGACTCTCCTAAGGAATGTAAACGCGTAACACCCCATTCGTAAGTGACTAACACGGCTCGGCCTACGGCCTCGCGGAGGCCACGCTCGGCCTTCGGCCTCGCGGGCCGAAAGCTCGGCCTTCGGCCTCGCAGGTTTGAAGCTCGGCCTGCGGCCTCGCAACCGTGACGTTGTATCGTCAGAGAAAATCCCCATCCAGTAAATAAAAAGATTTAAAAATTCTCATGCAAGTCGAACAACTGACAGATACTTTTAGTTCCCGTGAGCGGTTGCATCAAAGACCAGCTCGAGATGAGGAAAAAAAACTCCCCATCCGGGACTCGGCCTTCGGCCTCGTTAGCGACTCACCTGAGGGTCGTTAATTCGTTACACCCCATTCGGAACTCGGCCTTCGGCCTCGTAAGTGACTAACACGGCTCGGCCTGCGGCCTCGCGGAGGCCACGCTCGGCCTTCGGCCTCGCGGGCCGAAAGCTCGGCCTTCGGCCTCGCCCTGGAAGCTCGGCCTTCGGCCTCACAGGTTTGAAGCTCGGCCTGCGGCCTCGCAAATAAGAAGTGGTTTCGCCATCAAAAATCCCCATCCAGTAAAAAAAAAACAAATGACGTCATCCAAAAAATTTTTTCATATTTGGAATCAGGGACCCCCAATCTCCCTAAATACCAAATTTCAGCCAGATCGGAGCAACTTGGATTTTGGTATCCGGGTCGAAGGACCAATTTTCAATTTTCGACTAAAACCCCAAATTTTCCTACAAACCCTCTATAACATTTGTTCAAACCCCCCATACCCACCTATAACGGTTCGGGAGCTGCGGTCGTTTTAAATTTGTATGGGAGAACCTCTTTTTTGTTCGGGAGGGTAATTTTTTTTCAACTTTCCAAAAAGGTCCCAGGGTTTTAGTCATTTTTAATTTTGACACCTACCCCCCATCGATTATGGTTTCCGAGATCCGTACACCAGTTCCATCAAGGAAACCAAAAATGACACTTTTCGGATTTTTCTGGTGGTCATAGGAACCTCCTCTACACTTTTCTCCTACACTACAAACACCCCCCATCGCTCCTTCTGGGAGAACAATGATGTCAATGAGTCAGTGAGTGAGTGAGTGGTAATCGAGCTTTATATATTATAACTAGTATTTGGGTGGTGCGCGGGCTGCGAGCAGCCCGCGTTATCGATGTGCATTTGTATTTTTATCAACATTTTAGTTGCAGTTGAAAAAATATATAAAATTCTCATACAAGTCGAGTAAGTGACAGTTTCTTCTAGTTCAGTACAAAGTGTGAGCAGGGTTACCATGTGAAAGTTGATTTTTTCGATAAAATTTTAGTCGATGTAAAATCGCCCCAAGATTGTAATCGAGTTTTGTTAAGGGACCATACCTCTAAGTGCAGTGGTTAACGTGGGCAGTTGCCTCGGAGACCAGCTCGAGATGTGGAATAAACTCCCCATTCGGGACTCGGCCTTCGGCCTCGTTAGTGACTCTCCTAAGGAATGTAAACGCGTAACACCCCATTCGTAAGTGACTAACACGGCTCGGCCTACGGCCTCGTGGAGGCCACGCTCGGCCTTCGGCCTCGCGGGCCGAAAGCTCGGCCTTCGGCCTCGCAGGTTTGAAGCTCGGCCTGCGGCCTCGCAACCATGGCGTTGTATCGCCAGCGAAAATCCCCATCCAGTAAATAAAAAGATTTAAAAGTTCTCATGCAAGTCGAACAGCTGACAGATACTTTTAGTTCCCGTGAGCGGTTGCATCAAAGACCAGCTCGAGATGTGGAAAAAAAACTCCCCATTCGGGACTCGGCCTTCGGCCTCGTTAGTGACTCTCCTAAGGAATGTAAATGCGTAACACCCCATTCGGAACTCGGCCTTCGGCCTCGTAAGTGACTAAAACGGCTCGGCCTACGGCCTCGCGGAGGCCACGCTCGGCCTTCGGCCTCGCGGGCCGAAAGCTCGGCCTTCGGCCTCGCCCTCGAAGCTCGGCCTTCGGCCTCGCAGGTTTGAAGCTCGGCCTGCGGCCTCGCAAATAAGAAGTGGTTTCGCCATCAAAAATCCCCATCCAGTAAAAAAAAACAAATGACGTCATCCAAAAAATTTTTTCATATTCGGAATCAGGGACCTTCAATCTCCCTAAATACTAAATTTCAGCCAGATCAGAGCAACTTGGATTTTGGGATCCGGGTCGAAGGACCAATTTTTAATTTTTGACAGAAACCTTAAATTTCCCTACAAACCCTCTATAACATTTGTTTGAACCCCCCATACCCACCTATAACGGTTCGGGAGCTGCGGTCGTTTTTAATTTGTATGGGAGAACCTCTTTTTTGTTCGGGAGGGTAATTTTTTTTCAATTTTCCAAAAAGGTCCCAGGGTTTTAGTCATTTTTAGTTTTGGCACCTACCCCCCATCGATTATGGTTCTCGAGATCCGTACACCAGTTCCATCAAGGAAACCAAAAATGACACTTTTCGGATTTTTCTGGAGGTCACGGGAACTTCCTCTACACTTTTCCCCTACACCACAAACACCCCCCATAGCTCCTTCTAGGAGAACAATTCTGTCAGTGAGTCAGTGAGTCAGTGGTAATCGAGCTTTATATAATATACTAGTATTTCGGGTGGTGCGCGGGCTGCGAGCAGCCCGCGTTATCGATGTGCATTTGTATTTTTAATTAAGTTTTAGTTGCAGTTTATAAAAATATATAAAATTCTCATACATGTCGAGTAAGTGACAGTTTCTTCTAGTTCAGTACAAAGTGTGAGCAGGGTTACCATTTGCAAGTTGATTTTTTTGATAAAATTTAAAACGATGTAAAATCGCACCAAGATTGTAAACGACTTTTGTTAAGGGACCATACCTCTAAGTGCAGTGGTTAACGTGGGCAGTTGCATCGGAGACCAGCTCGAGATGTGGAAAAAAAACTCCCCATTCGGGACTCGGCCTTCGGCCTCGTTAGTGACTCTCCTAAGGAATGTAAACGCGTAACACCCCATTCGTAAGTGACTAACACGGCTCGGCCTACGGCGTCGCGGAGGCCACGCTCGGCCTTCGGCCTCGCGGGCCGAAAGCTCGGCCTTCGGCCTCGCAGGTTTGAAGCTCGGCCTGCGGCCTCGCAACCGTGGCGTTGTATCGCCATCGAAAATCCCCATCCAGTAAATAAAAAGATTTAAAAATTCTCATGCAAGTCGAACAACTGACAGATACTTTTAGTTCCCGTGAGCGGTTGCATCAAAGACCAGCTCGAGATGTGGAAAAAAAACTCCCCATTCGGGACTCGGCCTTCGGCCTCGTTAGTGACTCTCCTAAGAAATGTAAATGCGTAACACCCCATTCGGAACTCGGCCTTCGGCCTCGTAAGTGACTAACACGGCTCGGCCTACGGCCTCGCGGAGGCCACGCTCGGCCTTCGGCCTCGCGGGCCGAAAGCTCGGCCTTCGGCCTCGCCCTCGAGGCTCGGCTTTCGGCCTCGCAGGTTTGAAGCTCGGCCTGCGGCCTCGCAAATAAAAAGTGGTTTCGCCATCAAAAATCCCCATCCAGTAAAAAAAAAAACAAATGACGTCATCCAAAATTTTTTTTTATATTTGGAATCAGGGACCCCCAATCTCCCTAAATACCAAATTTGAGCCAGATCGGAGCAACTTGGATTTTGGTATCCGGGTCGAAGGACCAATTTTCAATTTTCGACTAAAACCCCAAATTCTCCTACAAACCCTCTATAACATTTGTTCAAACCCCCCATACCCACCTATAACGGTTCGGGAGCAGCGGTCGTTTTAAATTTGTATGGGAGAACCTCTTTTTTGTTCGGGAGGGTAATTTTTTTTCAACTTTCCAAAAGGGTCCCAGGGTTTTAGTCATTTTTAGTTTTGACACCAACCCCCCATCGATTATAGTTTCCGAGATCCCTACACCAGTTCCATGATGGAAACCAAAAATGACACTTTTCGGATTTTTCTGGAGGTCACGGGAACCTCCTCTACACTTTTCCCCTACACCACAAACACCCCCCATCGCTCCTTCTAGGAGAACAATGATGTCAATGAGTGAGTCAGTCAGTCAGTGAGTCAGTGGTAATCGAGCTTTATATAATATAACTAGGTGTTGGGTGGTGCGCGGGCTGCGAGCAGCCCGCGTTATCGATGTGCATTAGTAATATTTATCAAGATTTGTAGTTGCAGTTTATAAAAATATATAAAATTCTTATTCAAGTCGAGTAAGTGACAGTTTCTTCTAGTTCAGTACAAGGTGTCGGCAGGGTTACCATGTGCAAGTTGATTTTTTTGATAAAATTTTAGTCGCTGTAAGATCGCACCAAGATTGTTAACGACTTTTGTTAAGAAACCATACCTCTAAGTGCAGTGGTTGACGTGGGCCGTTGCCTCGGAGACCAGCTCGAGATGTGGAAAAAACCCCCCATTCGGGACTCGGCCTTCGGCCTCGTTAGCGACTCACCTGAGGGACGTTAATTCGTTACACCCCATTCGGAACTCGGCCTTCGGCCTCGTAAGTGACTAACACGGCTCGGCCTACGGCCTCGCGGAGGCCACGCTCGGCCTTCGGCCTCGCGGGCCGAAAGCTCGGCCTTCGGCCTCGCAGGTTTGAAGCTCGGCCTGCGGCCTCGCAACTGTGGCGTTATATCGCCAGCGAAAATCCCCATCCAGTAAATAAATAGATTTAAAAATTTTCATGCAAGTCGAACAACTGACAGATACTTTTAGTTCCCGTGAGCGGTTGCATCAAAGACCAGCTCGAGATGTGGAAAAAAAACTCCCCATTCGGGACTCGGCCTTCGGCCTCGTTAGTGACTCTCCTAAGAAATGTAAATTCGTAACACCCCATTCGGAACTCGGCCTTCGGCCTCGTAAGTGACTAACACGGCTCGGCCTACGGCCTCGCGGAGGCCACGCTCGGCCTTCGGCCTCGCGGGCCGAAAGCTCGGCCTTCGGCCTCGCCCTGGAAGCTCGGCCTTCGGCCTCGCAGGTTTGAAGCTCGGCCTGCGGCCTCGCAAATAAGAAGTGGTTTCGCCATCAAAAATCCCCATCCAGTAAAAAAAAAACAAATGACGTCATCCAAAAAATTTTTTCATATTTGGAATCAGGGACCCCCAATCTCCCTAAATACCAAATTTCAGCCAGATCGGAGCAACTTGGATTTTGGTATCCGGGTCGAAGGACCAATTTTCAATTTTCGACTAAAACCCCAAATTCTCCTACAAACCCTCTATAACATTTGTTCAAACCCCCCATACCCACCTATAACGGTTCCGGAGTTGCGGTCGTTTTAAATTTGTATGGGAGAACCTCTTTTTTGTTCGGGAGGGTAATTTTTTTCCAACTTTCCAAAAGGGTCCCAGGGTTTTAGTCATTTTTAGTTTTGACACCTACCACCCATCGATTATGGTTTCCGAGATCCGTACACCAGTTCCATCAAGGAAACCAAAAATGACACTTTTCGGATTTTTCTGGTGGTCACAGGAACCTCCTCTACACTTTTCCCCTACATCACAAACACCTCCCATCGCTCCTTCTAGGAGAACAATGATGTCAATCAGTCAGTCAGTCAGTGAGTGAGTGGTAATCGAACTTTATATAATATAACTAGTATTTCGGGTGGTGCGCGGGCTGCGAGCAGCCCGCGTTATCGATGTGCATTTGTATTTATTTCAAGATTTGTAGTTGCAGTTTATAAAAATATATAAAATTCTTATTCAAGTCGAGTAAGTGACAGTTTCTTCTAGTTCAGTACAAGGTGTCGGCAGGGTTACCATGTGCAAGTTGATTTTTTTGATAAAATTTTAGTCGCTGTAAGATCGCACCAAGATTGTTAACGACTTTTGTTAAGAAACCATACCTCTAAGTGCAGTGGTTGACGTGGGCCGTTGCCTCGGAGACCAGCTCGAGATGTGGAAAAAACCCCCCATTCGGGACTCGGCCTACGGCCTCGCGGAGGCCACGCTCGGCCTTCGGCCTCGCGGGCCGAAAGCTCGGCCTTCGGCCTCGCAGGTTTGAAGCTCGGCCTGCGGCCTCGCAACTGTGGCGTTATATCGCCAGCGAAAATCCCCATCCAGTAAATAAATAGATTTAAAAATTTTCATGCAAGTCGAACAACTGACAGATACTTTTAGTTCCCGTGAGCGGTTGCATCAAAGACCAGCTCGAGATGTGGAAAAAAAACTCCCCATTCGGGACTCGGCCTTCGGCCTCGTTAGTGACTCTCCTAAGAAATGTAAATTCGTAACACCCCATTCGGAACTCGGCCTTCGGCCTCGTAAGTGACTAACACGGCTCGGCCTACGGCCTCGCGGAGGCCACGCTCGGCCTTCGGCCTCGCGGGCCGAAAGCTCGGCCTTCGGCCTCGCCCTGGAAGCTCGGCCTTCGGCCTCGCAGGTTTGAAGCTCGGCCTGCGGCCTCGCAAATAAGAAGTGGTTTCGCCATCAAAAATCCCCATCCAGTAAAAAAAAAACAAATGACGTCATCCAAAAAATTTTTTCATATTTGGAATCAGGGACCCCCAATCTCCCTAAATACCAAATTTCAGCCAGATCGGAGCAACTTGGATTTTGGTATCCGGGTCGAAGGACCAATTTTCAATTTTCGACTAAAACCCCAAATTCTCCTACAAACCCTCTATAACATTTGTTCAAACCCCCCATACCCACCTATAACGGTTCCGGAGTTGCGGTCGTTTTAAATTTGTATGGGAGAACCTCTTTTTTGTTCGGGAGGGTAATTTTTTTCCAACTTTCCAAAAGGGTCCCAGGGTTTTAGTCATTTTTAGTTTTGACACCTACCACCCATCGATTATGGTTTCCGAGATCCGTACACCAGTTCCATCAAGGAAACCAAAAATGACACTTTTCGGATTTTTCTGGTGGTCACAGGAACCTCCTCTACACTTTTCCCCTACATCACAAACACCTCCCATCGCTCCTTCTAGGAGAACAATGATGTCAATCAGTCAGTCAGTGAGTGAGTGGTAATCGAACTTTATATAATATAACTAGTATTTCGGGTGGTGCGCGGGCTGCGAGCAGCCCGCGTTATCGATGTGCATTTGTATTTATTTCAAGATTGTAATTGCAGTTGAAAATATATATAAAAATTCTCATACAAGTCGAGAAAGGGACAGTTTCTTCTAGTTCAGTACAAAGTGTGAGCAGGGTTACCATGTGCAAGTTGATTTTTTTAAATAAAATTTTAGTCGCTGTAAAATCGCACCAAGATTGTTAACGACTTTTGTTAAGGGACCATACCTCTAAGTGCAGTGGTTAACGTGGGCAGTTGCCTCGGAGACCAGCTCGAGATGTGGAATAAACTCCCCATTCGGGACTCGGCCTTCGGCCTCGTTAGTGACTCTCCTAAGGAATGTAAACGCGTAACACCCCATTCGTAAGTGACTAACACGGCTCGGCCTACGGCCTCGCGGGCCGAAAGCTCGGCCTTCGGCCTCGCAGGTTTGAAGCTCGGCCTGCGGCCTCGCTACCGTGGCGTTGTATCGCCAGCGAAAATCCCCATCCAGTAAATAAAAAGATTTAAAAATTTCCATGCAAGTCGAACAGCTGACAGATACTTTTAGTTCCCGTGAGCGGTTGCATCAAAGACCAGCTCGAGATGTGGTAAAAACTCCCCATTCTGAACTCGGCCTTCGGCCTTGTTAGTGACTCTCCTAAGGAATGTAAATGCGTAACACCCCATTCGGAACTCGGCCTTCGGCCTCGTAAGTGACTAACACGGCTCGGCCTACGGCCTCGCGGAGGCCACGCTCGGCCTTCGGCCTCGCGGACCGAAAGCTCGGCCTTCGGCCTCGCCCTCGAAGCTCGGCCTTCGGCCTCGCAGGTTTGAAGCTCGGCCTGCGGCCTCGCAAATAAGAAGTGGTTTCGCCATCAAAAGTCCCCATCCAGTAAAAAAAAAACAAATGACGTCATCCAAAAAATTTTATCATATTTGGAATCAGGGACCCCCAATCTCCCTAAATATTAAATTTCAGCCAGATCGGAGCAACTTGGATTTTGGTATCCGGGTCGAAGGACCAATTTTCAATTTTCGACTAAAATTCCAAATTCTCCTACAAACCCTCTATAACATTTGTTTAAACCCCCCATACCCACCTATAACGGTTCGGGAGCTGCGGTCGTTTTAAATTTGTATGGGAGAACCTCTTTTTTGTACGGGAGGGTAATTTTTTTTCATTTTTCCAAAAAGGTCCCAAGGTTTTAGTCATTTTTAGTTTTGACACCTACCCCCCATCGATTATGGTTTCCGAGATCCGTTCACCAGTTCCATCAAGGAAACCAAAAATGACACTTTTCGGATTTTTCTGGTGGTCATAGGAACATCCTCTACACTTTTCCCCTACATCACAAACACCTCCCATCGCTCCTTCTAGGAGAACAATGATGTCAATCAGTCAGTCAGTCAGTGAGTGAGTGGTAATCGAACTTTATATAATATAACTAGTATTTCGGGTGGTGCGCGGGCTGCGAGCAGCCCGCGTTATCGATGTGCATTAGTAATATTTATTAAAATTTGTAGTTGCAGTTGAAAAAATATATAAAATTCGCATACAAGTCGAGTAAGTGACAGTTTCTTCTAGTTCAGTACAAAGTGTGAGCAGGGTTACCATGTGCAAGTTGATTTTTTTTATTAAATTTTAGTCGCTGTAAAATCGCCCCAAGATTGTTAACGACTTTTGTTAAAGGACCATATCTCTAAGTGCAGTGGTTAACGTGGGCAGTTGCCTCGGAGACCAGCTCGAGATGTGAAATAAGCTCCCCATTCATGACTCGGCCTTCGGCCTCGTTAGTGACTCTCCTAAGGAATGTAAATGCGTAACACCCCATTCGGAACTCGGCCTTCGGCCTCGTAAGTGACTAACACGGCTCGGCCTACGGCCTCGCGGAGGCCACGCTCGGCCTTCGGCCTCGCGGGCCGAAAGCTCGGCCTTCGGCCTCGCAGGTTTGAAGCTCGGCCTGCGGCCTCGCAACCGTTGCGTTGTATCGTCAGCGAAAATCCCCATCCAGTAAATAAAAATATTTAAAAATTCTCATGCAAGTCGAACAACTGACAGATACTTTTAGTTCCCGTGAGCGGTTGCATCAAAGACCAGCTCGAGATGTGGTAAAAACTCCCCATTCTGAACTCGGCCTTCGGCCTCGTTAGTGACTCTCCTAAGGAATGTAAATGCGTAACACCCCATTCGGAACTCGGCCTTCGGCCTCGTAAGTGACTAACACGGCTCGGCCTACGGCCTCGCGGAGGCCACGCTCGGCCTTCGGCCTCGCGGGCCGAAAGCTCGGCCTTCGGCCTCGCCCTCGAAGCTCGGCCTTCGGCCTCGCAGGTTTGAAGCTCGGCCTGCGGCCTCGCAAATAAGAAGTGGTTTCGCCATCAAAAATCCCCATCCAGTAAAAAAAAAACAAATGACGTCATCCAAAAATTTTTTTCATATTTGGAATCAGGGACCCCCAATCTCCCTAAATATCAAATTTCAGCCAGATCGGAGCAACTTGGATTTTGGTATCCGGGTCGAAGGACCAATTTTCAATTTTCGACTAAAACCCCAAATTCTCCTACAAACCCTCTATAACATTTGTTTAAACCCCCCATACCCACCTATTACGGTTTCGGAGTTGCGGTCGTTTCAAATTTGTATGGGAGAACCTCTTTTTTGTTCTGGAGGGTAATTTTTTTTCACTTTTCCAAAAGGGTCCCAAGGTTTTAGTCATTTTTAGTTTTGGCACCTACCCCCCATCGATTATGGTTTCCGAGATCCGTACACCAGTTCCATCAAGGAAACCAAAAATGACACTTTTTGGATTTTTCTGGTGGTCATAGGAACCTCCTCTACACTTTTTCCCTGCACCACAAACACCCCCCATCGCTCCTTCTGGGAGAACAATGATGTCAATGAGTCAGTGAGTGAGTCAGTGAGTGGTAATCGAACTTTATATAATATAACTAGTATTTCGGGTGGTGCGCGGGCTGCGAGCAGCCCGCGTTATCGATGTGCATTTGTATTTATTTCAAGATTTGTAGTTGCAGTTTATAAAAATATATAAAATTCTTATTCAAGTCGAGTAAGTGACAGTTTCTTCTAGTTCAGTACAAGGTGTCGGCAGGGTTACCATGTGCAAGTTGATTTTTTTGATAAAATTTTAGTCGCTGTAAGATCGCACCAAGATTGTTAACGACTTTTGTTAAGAAACCATACCTCTAAGTGCAGTGGTTGACGTGGGCCGTTGCCTCGGAGACCAGCTCGAGATGTGGAAAAAACCCCCCATTCGGGACTCGGCCTACGGCCTCGCGGAGGCCACGCTCGGCCTTCGGCCTCGCGGGCCGAAAGCTCGGCCTTCGGCCTCGCAGGTTTGAAGCTCGGCCTGCGGCCTCGCAACTGTGGCGTTATATCGCCAGCGAAAATCCCCATCCAGTAAATAAATAGATTTAAAAATTTTCATGCAAGTCGAACAACTGACAGATACTTTTAGTTCCCGTGAGCGGTTGCATCAAAGACCAGCTCGAGATGTGGAAAAAAAACTCCCCATTCGGGACTCGGCCTTCGGCCTCGTTAGTGACTCTCCTAAGAAATGTAAATTCGTAACACCCCATTCGGAACTCGGCCTTCGGCCTCGTAAGTGACTAACACGGCTCGGCCTACGGCCTCGCGGAGGCCACGCTCGGCCTTCGGCCTCGCGGGCCGAAAGCTCGGCCTTCGGCCTCGCCCTGGAAGCTCGGCCTTCGGCCTCGCAGGTTTGAAGCTCGGCCTGCGGCCTCGCAAATAAGAAGTGGTTTCGCCATCAAAAATCCCCATCCAGTAAAAAAAAAACAAATGACGTCATCCAAAAAATTTTTTCATATTTGGAATCAGGGACCCCCAATCTCCCTAAATACCAAATTTCAGCCAGATCGGAGCAACTTGGATTTTGGTATCCGGGTCGAAGGACCAATTTTCAATTTTCGACTAAAACCCCAAATTCTCCTACAAACCCTCTATAACATTTGTTCAAACCCCCCATACCCACCTATAACGGTTCCGGAGTTGCGGTCGTTTTAAATTTGTATGGGAGAACCTCTTTTTTGTTCGGGAGGGTAATTTTTTTCCAACTTTCCAAAAGGGTCCCAGGGTTTTAGTCATTTTTAGTTTTGACACCTACCACCCATCGATTATGGTTTCCGAGATCCGTACACCAGTTCCATCAAGGAAACCAAAAATGACACTTTTCGGATTTTTCTGGTGGTCACAGGAACCTCCTCTACACTTTTCCCCTACATCACAAACACCTCCCATCGCTCCTTCTAGGAGAACAATGATGTCAATCAGTCAGTCAGTGAGTGAGTGGTAATCGAACTTTATATAATATAACTAGTATTTCGGGTGGTGCGCGGGCTGCGAGCAGCCCGCGTTATCGATGTGCATTTGTATTTATTTCAAGATTGTAATTGCAGTTGAAAATATATATAAAAATTCTCATACAAGTCGAGAAAGGGACAGTTTCTTCTAGTTCAGTACAAAGTGTGAGCAGGGTTACCATGTGCAAGTTGATTTTTTTAAATAAAATTTTAGTCGCTGTAAAATCGCACCAAGATTGTTAACGACTTTTGTTAAGGGACCATACCTCTAAGTGCAGTGGTTAACGTGGGCAGTTGCCTCGGAGACCAGCTCGAGATGTGGAATATACTCCCCATTCGGGACTCGGCCTTCGGCCTCGTTAGTGACTCTCCTAAGGAATGTAAACGCGTAACACCCCATTCGTAAGTGACTAACACGGCTCGGCCTACGGCCTCGCGGGCCGAAAGCTCGGCCTTCGGCCTCGCAGGTTTGAAGCTCGGCCTGCGGCCTCGCTACCGTGGCGTTGTATCGCCAGCGAAAATCCCCATCCAGTAAATAAAAAGATTTAAAAATTTCCATGCAAGTCGAACAGCTGACAGATACTTTTAGTTCCCGTGAGCGGTTGCATCAAAGACCAGCTCGAGATGTGGTAAAAACTCCCCATTCTGAACTCGGCCTTCGGCCTCGTTAGTGACTCTCCTAAGGAATGTAAATGCGTAACACCCCATTCGGAACTCGGCCTTCGGCCTCGTAAGTGACTAACACGGCTCGGCCTACGGCCTCGCGGAGGCCACGCTCGGCCTTCGGCCTCGCGGACCGAAAGCTCGGCCTTCGGCCTCGCCCTCGAAGCTCGGCCTTCGGCCTCGCAGGTTTGAAGCTCGGCCTGCGGCCTCGCAAATAAGAAGTGGTTTCGCCATCAAAAGTCCCCATCCAGTAAAAAAAAAACAAATGACGTCATCCAAAAAATTTTATCATATTTGGAATCAGGGACCCCCAATCTCCCTAAATATTAAATTTCAGCCAGATCGGAGCAACTTGGATTTTGGTATCCGGGTCGAAGGACCAATTTTCAATTTTCGACTAAAATTCCAAATTCTCCTACAAACCCTCTATAACATTTGTTTAAACCCCCCATACCCACCTATAACGGTTCGGGAGCTGCGGTCGTTTTAAATTTGTATGGGAGAACCTCTTTTTTGTACGGGAGGGTAATTTTTTTTCATTTTTCCAAAAAGGTCCCAAGGTTTTAGTCATTTTTAGTTTTGACACCTACCCCCCATCGATTATGGTTTCCGAGATCCGTTCACCAGTTCCATCAAGGAAACCAAAAATGACACTTTTCGGATTTTTCTGGTGGTCATAGGAACATCCTCTACACTTTTCCCCTACATCACAAACACCTCCCATCGCTCCTTCTAGGAGAACAATGATGTCAATCAGTCAGTCAGTCAGTCAGTCAGTCAGTGAGTGGTAATCGAACTTTATATATTATAACTAGGTGTTGGGTGGTGCGCGGGCTGCGAGCAGCCCGCGTTATCGATGTGCATGAGTAATATTTATCAAACTGGTAATTGCAGTTAAAAAAATATATAAAATTCTCATACAAGTCGAGTAAGTGACAGTTTCTTCTAGTTCAGTACAAAGTGTGAGCAGGGTTACCATGTATAAGTTGTTTTTTTTTTGATAAAATTTTCGTCGCTGTAAAATCGCACCAAGATTGTAAACGACTTTTGTTAAGGGACCATACCTCTAAGTGCAGTGGTTAACGTGGGCAGTTGCCTCGGAGACCAGCTCGAGATGTGGAAAAAAAACTCCTTATTCGGGACTCGGCCTTCGGCCTCGTTAGTAACTCTCCTAAGGAATGTAAACGCGTAACACCCCATTCGTAAGTGACTAACACGGCTCGGCCTACGGCCTCGCGGAGGCCACGCTCGGCCTTCGGCCTCGCGGTCCGAAAGCTCGGCCTTCGGCCTCGCAGGTTTGAAGCTCGGCCTGCGGCCTCGCAACCGTGGCGTTGTATCGCCAGCGAAAATCCCCATCCAGTGAATAAAAAGATTTAAAAATTCTCATGCAAGTCGAACAACTGACAGATACTTTTAGTTCCCGTGAGCGGTTGCGTCAAAGACCAGCTCGAGATGTGGAAAAAAAACTCCCCATTCGGAACTCGGCCTTCGGCCTCGTTAGTGACTCTCCTAAAGAATGTAAATGCGTAACACCCCATTCGGAACTCGGCCTTCGGCCTCGTAAGTGACTTACACGGCTCGGCCTACGGCCTCGCGGAGGCCACGCTCAGGTCTAAAAAAATGGCGGTGTAAAATCAGCGTGTTTAAAAAATAACAACACCGAAATTTGT
Source organism: Apeira syringaria (assembly GCA_934044485.1). NCBI lineage: Eukaryota > Metazoa > Arthropoda > Insecta > Lepidoptera > Geometridae > Apeira > Apeira syringaria. Next base: position 20,203,126 of record OW203665.1, on the reverse strand, counting down.
TGCTTTTTTGTTGCTAATTAGTTGCTAAAAAAATTTTTTTTTTGCTCAAACCTATCGCGAAAAATCAGCAATAACGCTAACTTTTCATTAAAATAGCGTGAAAATCACTGGACATAAAATGATCGATCAAGTGAATAGGGGTCAATTTGTTGCTAATTTGTTGCTGAAAGATGGTGAGAAAAAAAACTTTAAAAAAAATATAAAAAAAAAATAATTTTTTTTAATTGCCTAAATAAAAAATGTCCACGCCTGATTAACACTCACCTTTCCGTAGAAAAAGTATAGTAAAAATTTGTAGCTGCTCATACTGGAGCTACTCTAAGTACTAAGAGTCAGCAACAAAATAAAAACCGGAAGTCAAGAGAATTTGGAGATAGGTTTAGGAAAAAACCGGCCACGCCAGCTTAACTTTTGACTTTTCCGTAGAAAAACTATTGTAAAAATTTGTTGCTGCTCATACTAGAGCTACTCTGAGTACAAAGAGTCAGCAACAAAATAAAAACCGGAAGTCAAGAGAATTTGGAGATAGGTTTAAGAAAAAGCCGGCCACGCCAGCTTAACTCTCGACTTTTTCGTAGAAAAACTGTTGTAAAAATTTGTTGCTGCTCATACTATAGCTACTCTGAGTACTAAGAGTCAGCAACAAAATAAAAACCGGAAGTCAAGAGAATTTGGAGATAGGTTTAGGAAAAAGCCGGCCACGCCAGCTTAACCCCCGACTTTTCCGTAGAAAAAGTATAGTCAATATTTGTTGCTGCTCATACTGGAGCTAGTCTGAGTACACAGAGTCAGCAACAAAATAAAAACCGGAAGTCAAAAGTAGTTGGAGATTGGTTTAGGAAAAAAACTGACCACGAAAGCTTAACTCACGACTTTTTCGTAGAAAAACTATTGTAAAAATTTGTTGCTGCTCATACTGGAGCTAGTCTGAGTACACAGAGTCAGCAACAAAATAAAAACCGGAAGTCAAGAAAATTTGGAGATAGGTTTAGGAAAAAACCGGCCACGCCAGCTTAACTTTTGACTTTTCCGTGGAATAACAATAGAAAAACAATAGTTTTTCTACGGAAAGGTCGAGATTAAGCTGGCGTGGCCGGTTTTTTCGTGAACCAATCTCCGACTACTCTTGACTTCCGGTTTTTATTTTGTTGCTGACTCTCTGTACTCAAAGGAGTACCGACGTGGTCGGTTTTTTCGTAAACCAATCTCCAACTATTCTTGACTTTCGGTTTTTATTTTGTTGCTGACTCTATGTACTCAGACTAGCTCCAGTATGAGCAGCAACAATTTTTTACGATAGTTTTTCTACGAAAAAGTCGAGAGTTAAGCTGGCGTGGCCGACTTTTTCTTAAACCTATCACCAAATTCTCTTGACTTCCTGTTTTTATTTTGTTGCTTACCCTGTGTAATCAAACTAGCTCAAGTATGAGCAGCAACAAATTTTTACAATAGTTTTTCTACGAAAAAGTCAAAAGTTAAGCTGGCGTGGCCGGTTTTTTCCTAAAGTTATCTCCAAATTCTCTTGACTTCCGGTTTTTATTTTGTTGCTGACTCTTTGTACTCAGAGTAGCTCTAGTATGAGCAGCAACAAATTTTTACAATAATTTTTCTACGAAAAAGTCGAGAGTTAAGCTGGCGTGGCCGACTTTTTCTTAAACCTATCACCAAATTCTCTTGACTTCCAGTTTTTATTTTGTTGCTGACTCTCTGTACTCAAAAGAGTACCGACGTGGTCGGTTTTTTCGTAAACCAATCTCCAACTATTCTTGACTTTCGGTGTTTATTTTGTTGCTGACTCTATGTACTCAGAGTAGCTCTAGTATGAGCAGCAACAAATTTTTACTATACTTTTTCCACGGAAAAGTCGAGAGTTAAGCTGGCGTGGCCGGCTTTTTCCTAAACCTATCTCCAAATTCTCTTGACTTCCGGTTTTTATTTTGTTGCTGACTCTTTGTACTCAGAGTAGCTCTAGTATGAGCAGCAACAAATTTTTACAATAGTTTTTCTACGAAAAAGTCGAGAGTTAACCTGGCGTGGCCGGCTTTTTCTTAAACCTATCTCCAAATTCTCTTGACTTCCGGTTTTTATTTTGTTGCTGACTCTTTGTACTCAGAGTAGCTCTAGTATGAGCAGCAACAAATTTTTACAATAGTCTTTCTACGGAAAAGTCAAAAGTTAAGCTAGCGTGGCCGGTTTTTTCCTAAACCTATCTCCAAATTCTCTTGACTTCCGGTTTTTATTTTGTTGCTGACTCTTTGTACTCAGAGTAGCTCTAGTATTAACAGCAACAAATTTTTACAATAGTTTTTCTACGAAAAAGTCGTGAGTTAAGCTTTCGTGGTCAGTTTTTTTCCTAAACCAATCTCCAACTACTTTTGACTTCCGGTTTTTATTTTGTTGCTGACTCTGTGTACTCAGACTAGCTCCAGTATGAGCAGCAACAAATATTGACTATACTTTTTCTACGGAAAAGTCGGGGGTTAAGCTGGCGTGGCCGGCTTTTTCCTAAACCTATCTCCAAATTCTCTTGACTTCCGGTTTTTATTTTGTTGCTGACTCTTAGTACTCAGAGTAGCTATAGTATGAGCAGCAACAAATTTTTACAACAGTTTTTCTACGAAAAAGTCGAGAGTTAAGCTGGCGTGGCCGGCTTTTTCTTAAACCTATCTCCAAATTCTCTTGACTTCCGGTTTTTATTTTGTTGCTGACTCTTTGTACTCAGAGTAGCTCTAGTATGAGCAGCAACAAATTTTTACAATAGTTTTTCTACGGAAAAGTCAAAAGTTAAGCTGGCGTGGCCGGTTTTTTCCTAAACCTATCTCCAAATTCTCTTGACTTCCGGTTTTTATTTTGTTGCTGACTCTTAGTACTTAGAGTAGCTCCAGTATGAGCAGCTACAAATTTTTACTATCTTTTTCTACGGAAAGGTGAGTGTTAATCAGGCGTGGACATTTTTTATTTAGGCATTTAAAAAGAATTTTTTTTTTTTTAATTTTTTTTTTAATTTTTTTAATTTTTTTTCTCACCATCTCAGCAACAAATTAGCAACAAATTGACCCCTATTCACTTGATCGATCATTTTATGTCCAGTGATTTTCGAGCTATTTTAATGAAAAGTTAGCGTTATTGCTGATTTTTCGCGATAGGTTTGAGCAAAAAAAAAATTTTTTGAGCAACTAATTAGCAACCAAAAAGCAACAAATTTCGGTGTTGTTATTTTTTAAACACGCTGATTTTACACCGCCTTAGTACTTAGAGTAGCTCCAGTATGAGCAGCTACAAATTTTTACTATACTTTTTCTACGGAAAGGTGAGTGTTAATCAGGCGTGGACATTTTTTATTTAGGCATATAAAAAAAAAAAAAAATTTTTTTTTAAATTTTTTTAATTTTTTTTTCTCACCATCTTTCAGCAACAAATTAGCAACAAATTGACCCCTATTCACTTGATCGATCATTTTATGTCCAGTGATTTTCACGCTATTTTAATGAAAAGTTAGCGTTATTGCTGATTTTTCGCGATAGGTTTGAGCAAAAAAAAAATTTTTTTAGCAACTAATTAGCAACAAAAAAGCAACAAATTTCGGTGTTGTTATTTTTTAAACACGCTGATTTTACACCGCCATTTTTTTAGACCTGCCACGCTCGGCCTTCGGCCTCGCGGGCCGAAAGCTCGGCCTTCGGCCTCGCTCTCGAAGCTCGGCCTTCGGCCTCGCAGGTTTGAAGCTCGGCCTGCGGCCTCGCAGCCGTGGCGATGTATCGCCTGCGAAAATCCCCATCCAGTAAAAAAAAAACAAATGACGTCATCCAAAAAATTTTTTTATATTTCGAATCAGGGACTCCCAATCTCCCTAAATACCAAATTTCAGCGAAATCGGAACAACTTGAATTTTGGTATCCGGGTCGAAGGACCAATTTTCAATTTTCGACTAAAACCCCAAATTCTCCTACAAACCCTCTATAACATTTGTTCAAACCCCCCATACCCACCTATAACGGTTCGGGAGCTGCGGTCGTTTTAAATTTGTATGGGAGAACCTCTTTTTTGTTCGGGAGGGTAATTTTTTTTCAACTTTCCAAAAAGGTCCCAGGGTTTTAGTCATTTTTAGTTTTGACACCTACCCCCCATCGGTTATGGTTTCCGAGATCCGTACACCAGTTCCATCAAGGAAACCAAAAATGACACTTTTCGGATTTTTCTGGTGGTCATAGGAACATCCTCTACACTTTTCCCCTACACCACAAACACCCCCCATCGCTCCTTCTAGGAGAACAATGATGTCAATGAGTCAGTGAGTCAGTCAGTCAGTCAGTGAGTGGTAATCGAACTTTATATATTATAACTAGTATTTGGGTGGTGCGCGGGCTGCGAGCAGCCCGCGTTATCGATGTGCATTTGTATTTTTAATTTAAGTTTTAGTTGCAGTTTATAAAAATATATAAAATTCTCATACATGTCGAGTAAGTGACAGTTTCTTCTAGTTCAGTACAAAGTGTGAGCAGGGTTACCATGTGCAAGTTGATTTTTTTGATAAAATTTTAAACGATGTAAAATCGCACCAAGATTGTAAACGACTTTTGTTAAGGGACCATACCTCTAAGTGCAGTGGTTAACGTGGGCAGTTGCCTCGGAGACCAGCTCGAGATGTGGAAAAAAAACTCCCCATTCGGGACTCGGCCTTCGGCCTCGTTAGTGACTCTCCTAAGGAATGTAAACGCGTAACACCCCATTCGTAAGTGACTAACACGGCTCGGCCTACGGCCTCGCGGAGGCCACGCTCGGCCTTCGGCCTCGCGGGCCGAAAGCTCGGCCTTCGGCCTCGCAAGTTTGAAGCTCGGCCTGCGGCCTCGCAACCGTGGCGATGTATCGCCAGCGAAAATCCCCATCCAGTAAATAAAAAGATTTAAAAATTCTCATGCAAGTCGAACAACTGACAGATACTTTTAGTTCCCGTGAGCGGTTGCATCAAAGACCAGCTCGAGATGTGGTAAAAACTCCCCATGCTGAACTCGGCCTTCGGCCTCGTTAGTGACTCTCCTAAGGAATGTAAATGCGTAACACCCCATTCGGAACTCGGCCTTCGGCCTCGTAAGTGACTAACACGGCTCGGCCTACGGCCTCGCGGAGGCCACGCTCGGCCTTCGGCCTCGCGGGCCGAAAGCTCGGCCTTCGGCCTCGCCCTCGAAGCTCGGCCTTCGGCCTCGCAGGTTTGAAGCTCGGCCTGCGGCCTCGCAGCCGTGGCGTTGTATCGCCAGCGAAAATCCCCATCCAGTAAAAAAAAAACAAATGACGTCATCCAAAAAATTTTTTCATATTTGAAATCAGGGACCCTCAATCTCTCTAAATACCAAATTTCAGCGAAATCGGAACAACTTGAATTTTGGTATCCGGGTCGAAGGACCAATTTTCAATTTTCGACTAAAACCACAAATTCTCCTACAAACCCTCTATAACATTTGTTCAAACCCCCCATACCCACCTATAACGGTTCCGGAGTTGCGGTCGTTTTAAATTTGTATGGGAGAACCTCTTTTTTGTTCGGGAGGGTAATTTTTTTCCAACTTTCCAAAAGGGTCCCAGGGTTTTAGTCATTTTTAGTTTTGACACCTACCACCCATCGATTATGGTTTCCGAGATCCGTACACCAGTTCCATCAAGGAAACCAAAAATGACACTTTTCGGATTTTTCTGGTGGTCACAGGAACCTCCTCTACACTTTTCCCCTACATCACAAACACCTCCCATCGCTCCTTCTAGGAGAACAATGATGTCAATCAGTCAGTCAGTCAGTGAGTGAGTGGTAATCGAACTTTATATAATATAACTAGTATTTCGGGTGGTGCGCGGGCTGCGAGCAGCCCGCGTTATCGATGTGCATTAGTATTATTAACAAAAATGTCATTGCAGTTAAAAAAATATATATATAATTCTCATACAAGTCGAATCAATGACAGTTTCTTCTAAATCAGTACAAAGTGTGGCAGGGTTACCATGTGCAAGTTGATTTTTTTGATAAAAATTTTGTCGCTGTAAAATCGCACCAAGATTGTAAACGACTATTGTTAAGGGACCATACCTCTAAGTGCAGTGGTTCACGTGGGCAGTTGCCTCGGAGACCAGCTCGAGATGTGGAATAAACTCCCCATTCGGGACTCGGCCTTCGGCCTCGTTAGTGACTCTCCTAAGGAATGTAAACGCGTAACACCCCATTCGTAAGTGACTAACACGGCTCGGCCTACGGCCTCGCGGAGGCCACGCTCGGCCTTCGGCCTCGCGGGCCGAAAGCTCGGCCTTCGGCCTCGCAGGTTTGAAGCTCGGCCTGCGGCCTCGCAACCGTGACGTTGTATCGTCAGAGAAAATCCCCATCCAGTAAATAAAAAGATTTAAAAATTCTCATGCAAGTCGAACAACTGACAGATACTTTTAGTTCCCGTGAGCGGTTGCATCAAAGACCAGCTCGAGATGAGGAAAAAAAACTCCCCATCCGGGACTCGGCCTTCGGCCTCGTTAGCGACTCACCTGAGGGTCGTTAATTCGTTACACCCCATTCGGAACTCGGCCTTCGGCCTCGTAAGTGACTAACACGGCTCGGCCTGCGGCCTCGCGGAGGCCACGCTCGGCCTTCGGCCTCGCGGGCCGAAAGCTCGGCCTTCGGCCTCGCCCTGGAAGCTCGGCCTTCGGCCTCACAGGTTTGAAGCTCGGCCTGCGGCCTCGCAAATAAGAAGTGGTTTCGCCATCAAAAATCCCCATCCAGTAAAAAAAAAACAAATGACGTCATCCAAAAAATTTTTTCATATTTGGAATCAGGGACCCCCAATCTCCCTAAATACCAAATTTCAGCCAGATCGGAGCAACTTGGATTTTGGTATCCGGGTCGAAGGACCAATTTTCAATTTTCGACTAAAACCCCAAATTTTCCTACAAACCCTCTATAACATTTGTTCAAACCCCCCATACCCACCTATAACGGTTCGGGAGCTGCGGTCGTTTTAAATTTGTATGGGAGAACCTCTTTTTTGTTCGGGAGGGTAATTTTTTTTCAACTTTCCAAAAAGGTCCCAGGGTTTTAGTCATTTTTAATTTTGACACCTACCCCCCATCGATTATGGTTTCCGAGATCCGTACACCAGTTCCATCAAGGAAACCAAAAATGACACTTTTCGGATTTTTCTGGTGGTCATAGGAACCTCCTCTACACTTTTCTCCTACACTACAAACACCCCCCATCGCTCCTTCTGGGAGAACAATGATGTCAATGAGTCAGTGAGTGAGTGAGTGGTAATCGAGCTTTATATATTATAACTAGTATTTCGGGTGGTGCGCGGGCTGCGAGCAGCCCGCGTTATCGATGTGCATTTGTATTTATTTCAAGATTGTAATTGCAGTTGAAAATATATATAAAAATTCTCATACAAGTCGAGAAAGGGACAGTTTCTTCTAGTTCAGTACAAAGTGTGAGCAGGGTTACCATGTGCAAGTTGATTTTTTTAAATAAAATTTTAGTCGCTGTAAAATCGCACCAAGATTGTAAACGACTTTTGTTAAGGGACCATACCTCTAAGTGCAGTGGTTAACGTGGGCAGTTGCCTCGGAGACCAGCTCGAGATGTGGAATAAACTCCCCATTCGGGACTCGGCCTTCGGCCTCGTTAGTGACTCTCCTAAGGAATGTAAACGCGTAACACCCCATTCGTAAGTGACTAACACGGCTCGGCCTACGGCCTCGCGGGCCGAAAGCTCGGCCTTCGGCCTCGCAGGTTTGAAGCTCGGCCTGCGGCCTCGCTACCGTGGCGTTGTATCGCCAGCGAAAATCCCCATCCAGTAAATAAAAAGATTTAAAAATTTCCATGCAAGTCGAACAGCTGACAGATACTTTTAGTTCCCGTGAGCGGTTGCATCAAAGACCAGCTCGAGATGTGGTAAAAACTCCCCATTCTGAACTCGGCCTTCGGCCTCGTTAGTGACTCTCCTAAGGAATGTAAATGCGTAACACCCCATTCGGAACTCGGCCTTCGGCCTCGTAAGTGACTAACACGGCTCGGCCTACGGCCTCGCGGAGGCCACGCTCGGCCTTCGGCCTCGCGGACCGAAAGCTCGGCCTTCGGCCTCGCCCTCGAAGCTCGGCCTTCGGCCTCGCAGGTTTGAAGCTCGGCCTGCGGCCTCGCAAATAAGAAGTGGTTTCGCCATCAAAAGTCCCCATCCAGTAAAAAAAAAACAAATGACGTCATCCAAAAAATTTTATCATATTTGGAATCAGGGACCCCCAATCTCCCTAAATATTAAATTTCAGCCAGATCGGAGCAACTTGGATTTTGGTATCCGGGTCGAAGGACCAATTTTCAATTTTCGACTAAAATTCCAAATTCTCCTACAAACCCTCTATAACATTTGTTTAAACCCCCCATACCCACCTATAACGGTTCGGGAGCTGCGGTCGTTTTAAATTTGTATGGGAGAACCTCTTTTTTGTACGGGAGGGTAATTTTTTTTCATTTTTCCAAAAAGGTCCCAAGGTTTTAGTCATTTTTAGTTTTGACACCTACCCCCCATCGATTATGGTTTCCGAGATCCGTTCACCAGTTCCATCAAGGAAACCAAAAATGACACTTTTCGGATTTTTCTGGTGGTCATAGGAACATCCTCTACACTTTTCCCCTACATCACAAACACCTCCCATCGCTCCTTCTAGGAGAACAATGATGTCAATCAGTCAGTCAGTCAGTCAGTCAGTCAGTGAGTGGTAATCGAACTTTATATATTATAACTAGGTGTTGGGTGGTGCGCGGGCTGCGAGCAGCCCGCGTTATCGATGTGCATGAGTAATATTTATCAAACTGGTAATTGCAGTTAAAAAAATATATAAAATTCTCATACAAGTCGAGTAAGTGACAGTTTCTTCTAGTTCAGTACAAAGTGTGAGCAGGGTTACCATGTATAAGTTGTTTTTTTTTTGATAAAATTTTCGTCGCTGTAAAATCGCACCAAGATTGTAAACGACTTTTGTTAAGGGACCATACCTCTAAGTGCAGTGGTTAACGTGGGCAGTTGCCTCGGAGACCAGCTCGAGATGTGGAAAAAAAACTCCTTATTCGGGACTCGGCCTTCGGCCTCGTTAGTAACTCTCCTAAGGAATGTAAACGCGTAACACCCCATTCGTAAGTGACTAACACGGCTCGGCCTACGGCCTCGCGGAGGCCACGCTCGGCCTTCGGCCTCGCGGTCCGAAAGCTCGGCCTTCGGCCTCGCAGGTTTGAAGCTCGGCCTGCGGCCTCGCAACCGTGGCGTTGTATCGCCAGCGAAAATCCCCATCCAGTGAATAAAAAGATTTAAAAATTCTCATGCAAGTCGAACAACTGACAGATACTTTTAGTTCCCGTGAGCGGTTGCGTCAAAGACCAGCTCGAGATGTGGAAAAAAAACTCCCCATTCGGAACTCGGCCTTCGGCCTCGTTAGTGACTCTCCTAAAGAATGTAAATGCGTAACACCCCATTCGGAACTCGGCCTTCGGCCTCGTAAGTGACTTACACGGCTCGGCCTACGGCCTCGCGGAGGCCACGCTCGGCCTTCGGCCTCGCGGGCCGAAAGCTCGGCCTTCGGCCTCGCTCTCGAAGCTCGGCCTTCGGCCTCGCAGGTTTGAAGCTCGGCCTGCGGCCTCGCAGCCGTGGCGATGTATCGCCTGCGAAAATCCCCATCCAGTAAAAAAAAAACAAATGACGTCATCCAAAAAATTTTTTTATATTTCGAATCAGGGACTCCCAATCTCCCTAAATACCAAATTTCAGCGAAATCGGAACAACTTGAATTTTGGTATCCGGGTCGAAGGACCAATTTTCAATTTTCGACTAAAACCCCAAATTCTCCTACAAACCCTCTATAACATTTGTTCAAACCCCCCATACCCACCTATAACGGTTCGGGAGCTGCGGTCGTTTTAAATTTGTATGGGAGAACCTCTTTTTTGTTCGGGAGGGTAATTTTTTTTCAACTTTCCAAAAAGGTCCCAGGGTTTTAGTCATTTTTAGTTTTGACACCTACCCCCCATCGGTTATGGTTTCCGAGATCCGTACACCAGTTCCATCAAGGAAACCAAAAATGACACTTTTCGGATTTTTCTGGTGGTCATAGGAACATCCTCTACACTTTTCCCCTACACCACAAACACCCCCCATCGCTCCTTCTAGGAGAACAATGATGTCAATGAGTCAGTGAGTCAGTCAGTCAGTCAGTGAGTGGTAATCGAACTTTATATATTATAACTAGTATTTGGGTGGTGCGCGGGCTGCGAGCAGCCCGCGTTATCGATGTGCATTTGTATGTTTTATTAAAGTTTTAGTTGCAGTTTAAAAAATATATATAAAATTCTCATACCAGTCGAGAAAGGGACAGTTTCTTCTAGTTCAGTACAAAGTGTGAGCAGGGTTACCATGTGCAAGTTGATTTTTTTTATTAAATTTTAGTCGCTGTAAAATCGCCCCAAGATTGTAAACGACTTTTGTTTAGGGACCATACCTCTAAGTGCAGTGGTTATCGTGGGCCGTTGCCTCGGAGACCAGCTCGAGATGTGGAAAAAAAACTCCCCATTCGGGACTCGGCCTTCGGCCTCGTTAGTGACTCTCCTAAGAGATGTAAACGCCCATTCGTAAGTGACTAACACGGCTCGGCCTACGGCCTCGCGGAGGCCACGCTCGGCCTTCGGCCTCGCGGGCCGAAAGCTCGGCCTTCGGCCTCGCAGGTTTGAAGCTCGGCCTGCGGCCTCGCAACCGTGGCGATGTATCGCCAGCGAAAATCCCCATCCAGTAAATAAAAAGATTTAAAAATTCTCATGCAAGTCGAACAACTGACAGATACTTTTAAATCCCGTGAGCGGTTGCATCAAAAACCAGCTCGAGATGTGGAAAAAAAACTCCCCATTCGGGACTCGGCCTTCGGCCTCGCTAGTGACTCTCCTAAGGAATGTAAATGCGTAACACCCCATTCGGAACTCGGCCTTCGGCCTCGTAAGTGACTAACACGGCTCGGCCTGCGGCCTCGCGGAGGCCACGCTCGGCCTTCGGCCTCGCGGGCCGAAAGCTCGGCCTTCGGCCTCGCCCTCGAAGCTCGGCCTTCGGCCTCGCAGGTTTGAAGCTCGGCCTGCGGCCTCGCAGCCGTAACGTTGTATCGCCAGCGAAAATCCCCATCCAGTAAAAAAAAAACAAATGACGTCATCCAAAAATTTTTTTTATATTTGGAATCAGGGACCCCCAATCTCCCTAAATACCAAATTTCAGCCAGATCAGACAAACTTGGATTTTGGTATCCGGGTCGAAGGACCAATTTTCAATTTTTGACAGAAACATCAAATTTCCCTACAAACCCTCTATAATATTTGTTTGAACCCCCCATACCCACCTATAACGGTTCCGGAGTTGCGGTCGTTTTAAATTTGTATGGGAGAACCTCTTTTTTGTTCTGGAGGGTAATTTTTTTTCCAATTTTCAAAAAGGTCCCAGGGTTTTAGTCATTTTTAGTTTTGGCACCTACCCCCCATCGATTATGGTTTCCGAGATCCGTACACCAGTTCCATCAAGGAAACCAAAAATGACACTTTTCGGATTTTTCTGGAGGTCACGTGGGCACTCTCTATACAGTCCACACCATAATCTCAACCCAAAAATACTCCTTCTGGGAGAACAATTCTGTCAGTGAGTCAGTGAGTGGTAATCGAGCTTTATATAATATAACTAGGTGTTGGGTGGTGCGCGGGCTGCGAGCAGCCCGCGTTATCGATGTGCATTTGTATATTTTTTAAAATTTTAGTTGCAGTTGAAAAAAATATTTAAAAATTCTCATACAAGTCGAGAAAGGGACAGTTTCTTCTAGTTCAGTACAAAGTGTGAGCAGGGTTACCATGTGCAAGTTGATTTTTTTGATAAAATTTTAGTTGCTGTAAAATCGCACCAAGATTGTAAACGACTTTTGTGAAGGGACAATACCTCTAAGTGCAGTGGTTAACGTGGGCAGTTGCCTCGGAGACCAGCTCGAGATGTGGAAAAAAAACTTCCTATTCGGGACTCGGCCTTAGGCCTCGTTAGTGACTCTCCTAAGGAATGTAAACGCGTAACACCCCATTCGTAAGTGACTAACACGGCTCGGCCTACGGCCTCGCGGAGGCCACGCTCGGCCTTCGGCCTCGCGGGCCGAAAGCTCGGCCTTCGGCCTCGCAGGTTTGAAGCTCGGCCTGCGGCCTCGCAACCGTGGCGTTGTATCGCCAGCGAAAATCCCCATCCAGTAAATAAAAAGATTTAAAAATTCTCATGCAAGTCGAACAACTGACAGATACTTTTAGTTCCCGTGAGCGGTTGCATCAAAGACCAGCTCGAGATGAGGAAAAAAAACTCCCCATCCGGGACTCGGCCTTCGGCCTCGTTAGTGACTCTCCTAAGGAATGTAAATGCGTAACACCCCATTCGGAACTCGGCCTTCGGCCTCGTAAGTGACTAACACGGCTCGACCTACGGCCTCGCGGAGGCCACGCTCGGCCTTCGGCCTCGCGGGCCGAAAGCTCCGCCTTCGGCCTCGCCCTCGAAGCTCGGCCTTCGGCCTCGCAGGTTTGAAGCTCGGCCTGCGGCCTCGCAAATAAGAAGTGGTTTCGCCATCAAAAATCCCCATCCAGTAAAAAAAATACAAATGACGTCATCCAAAAAATTTTTTCATATTTGGAATCAGGGACCCCCAATCTCCCTAAATACCAAATTTCAGCCAGATCGGAGCAATTTGGATTTTGGTATCCGGGTCGAAGGACCAATTTTCAATTTTCGACTAAAACCCCAAATTTTCCTACAAACCCTCTATAACATTTGTTCGATACCCCCATACCTACCTATAACGGTTCCGGAGTTGCGATCGTTTTAATTTTGTATGGGAGAACCTCTTTTTTGTTCGGGAGGGTAATTTTTTTTCAACTTTTTAAAAGGATCCCAGGGTTTTAGTCATTTTTAGTTTTGACACCAACCCCCCATCGATTATAGTTTCCGAGATCCCTACACCAGTTCCATGATGGAAACCAAAAATGACACTTTTCGGATTTTTCTGGAGGTCACGGGAACTTTCTCTACACTTTTTCCCTACATCACAAACACCCCCCATAGCTCCTTCTAGGAGAACAATTATGTCAATCAGTCAGTCAGTCAGTGAGTGAGTCAGTGGTAATCGAGCTTTATATATATACTAGTATTTCGGGTGGTGCGCGGGCTGCGAGCAGCCCGCGTTATCGATGTGCATTTGTATATTTTTAAAAATTTTAGTTGTATTTGAAAAAAATATATAAAAATTCTCATACAAGTCGATAAAGGGACAGTTTTTTCTAGTTCACTACAAAGTGTGAGCAGGGTTACCATGTGCAAGTTGATATTTTTGATAATATTTTAGTCCCTGTAAAATCGCACCAAGATTGTTAACGACTTTTGTTAAAGGACCATACCTCTAAGTGCAGTGGTTAACGTGGGCAGTTGCCTCGGAGACCAGCTCAAGATGTGGAATAAGCTCCTCATTCGGGACTCGGCCTTCGGCCTCGTTAGTGACTATCCTAAGGAACGTAAATGCGTAACACCCCATTCGGAACTCGGCCTTCGGCCTCGTAAGTGACTAACACGGCTCGGCCTACGGCCTCGCGGAGGCCACGCTCGGCCTTCGGCCTCGCGGGCCGAAAGCTCGGCCTTCGGCCTCGCAGGTTTGAAGCTCGGCCTGCGGCCTCGCAACCGTGGCGTTGTATCGCCAGCGAAAATCCCTATCCTGTAAATAAAAAGATTTAAAAATTCTCATGCAAGTCGAACAACTGACAGATACTTTTAGTTCCCGTAAGCGGTTGCATCAAAGACCAGCTCGAGATGTGGAAAAAAAACTCCCCATTCGGGACTCGGCCTTCGGCCTCGTTAGTGACTCTCCTAAGGAATGTTAATGCGTAACACCCCATTCGGAACTCGGCCTTCGGCCTCGTAAGTGACTAACACGGCTCGGCCTGCGGCCTCGCGGAGGCCACGCTTGGCCTTCGGCCTCGCGGGCCGAAAGCTCGGCCTTCGGCCTCGCCCTCGAAGCTCGGCCTTCGGCCTCGCGGGTTTGAAGCTCGGCCTGGGGCCTCGCAAATAAGAAGTGGTTTCGCCATCAAAAATCCCCATCCAGTAAAAAAAAAACAAGTGACGTCATCCAAAAATTTTTTTCATATTTGGAATCAGGGACCCCAAATCTCCCTAAATACCAAATTTCGACCAGATCGGAGCAACTTGGATTTTGGTATCCGGGTCGAAGGACCAATTTTCAATTTTTGACTAAAACCCCAAATTCTCCTACAAACTCTCTATAACATTTGTTCAAACCCCCCATACCCACCTATAACGGTTCGGGAGCTGCGGTCGTTTTAAATTTGTATGGGAGAACCTCTTTTTTGTTCGGGAGGGTAATTTTTTTTCAACTTTTTAAAAGGATCCCAGGGTTTTAGTCATTTTTAGTTTTGACACCAACCCCCCATCGATTATAGTTTCCGAGATCCCTACACCAGTTCCATGATGGAAACCAAAAATGACACTTTTCGGATTTTTCTGGAGGTCACGGGAACTTTCTCTACACTTTTTCCCTACACCACAAACACCCCCCATCGCTCCTTCTGGGAGAACAATGATGTCAATGAGTGAGTGAGTCAGTGAGTGGTAATCGAGCTTTATATAATATAACTAGGTGTTGGGTGGTGCGCGGGCTGCGAGCAGCCCGCGTTATCGATGTGCATTTGTATTTATTTCAAGATTGTAATTGCAGTTGAAAAAATATATAAAATTCTCATACAAGTCGAGTAAGTGACAGTTTCTTCTAGTTCAGTACAAAGTGTGAGCAGGGTTACCACGTGAAAGTTAATTTTTGCGATAAAATTTTAGTCGATATAAAATCGCCCCAAGATTGTAATCGAGTTTTGTTAAGGGACCATACCTCTAAGTGCAGTGGTTAACGTGGGCCGTTGCCTCGGAGACCAGCTCGAGATGTGGAAAAAAAACTCCCCATTTGGGACTCGGCCTTCGGCCTCGTTAGTGACTCTCCTAAGGAATGTAAACGCGTAACACCCCATTCGTAAGTGACTAACACGGCTCGGCCTACGGCCTCGCGGAGGCCACGCTCGGCCTTCGGCCTCGCGGGCCGAAAGCTCGGCCTTCGGCCTCGCAGGTTTGAAGCTCGGCCTGCGGCCTCGCAACCGTGGCGTTGTATCGCCAGCGAAAATCCCCATCCAGTAAATAAAAAGATTTAAAAATTCTCATGCAAGTCGAACAACTGACAGATACTTTTAGTTCCCGTGAGCGGTTGCATCAAAGACCAGCTCGAGATGTGGAAAAAAAACTCCCCGTTCGGGACTCGGCCTTCGGCCTCGTTAGTGACTCTCCTAAGGAATGTAAATGCGTAACACCCCATTCGGAACTCGGCCTTCGGCCTCGTAAGTGACTAACACGGCTCGGCCTACGGCCTCGCGGAGGCCACGCTCGGCCTTCGGCCTCGCGGGCCGAAAGCTCGGCCTTTGGCCTCGCCCTCGAAGCTCGGCCTTCGGCCTCGCAGGTTTGAAGCTCGGCCTGCGGCCTCGCAAATAAAAAGTGGTTTCGCCATCAAAAATCCCCATCCAGTAAAAAAAAAACAAATGACGTCATCCAAAAAATTTTTTTATATTTGGAATCAGGGACCCCCAATCTCCCTAAATACCAAATTTCAGCCAGATCGGAGCAACTTGGATTTTGGTATCCGGGTCGAAGGACCAATTTTCAATTTTCGACTAAAACCCCAAATTCTCCTACAAACCCTCTATAACATTTGTTCAAACCCCCCATACCCACCTATAACGGTTCGGGAGCTGCGGTCGTTTTAAATTTGTATGGGAGAACCTCTTTTTTGTTCGGGAGGGTAATTTTTTTTCAACTTTCCAAAAAGGTCCCAGGGTTTTAGTCATTTTTAGTTTTGACACCTACCCCCCATCGATTATGGTTTCCGAGATCCGTACACCAGTTCCATCAAGGAAACCAAAAATGACACTTTTCGGATTTTTCTGGTGGTCATAGGAACATCCTCTACACTTTTCCCCTACATCACAAACACCTCCCATCGCTCCTTCTAGGAGAACAATGATGTCAATCAGTCAGTCAGTCAGTGAGTGAGTGGTAATCGAACTTTATATAATATAACTAGTATTTCGGGTGGTGCGCGGGCTGCGAGCAGCCCGCGTTATCGATGTGCATTTGTATGTTTTATTAAAGTTTTAGTTGCAGTTGAAAAAAATATTTAAAAATTCTCATACAAGTCGAGAAAGGGACAGTTTCTTCTAGTTCAGTACAAAGTGTGAACAGGGTTACCATGTGCAAGTTGATTATTTCGATAAAACTTTAGTCGATGTAAAATCGCCCCAAGTTTGTAATCGAGTTTTGTTAGGGGACCATACCTCTAAGTGCAGTGGTTAACGTGGGCCGTTGCCTCGGAGACCAGCTCGAGATGTGAAAAAAGCTCCCCATTCGGGACTCGGCCTTCGGCCTCGTTAGTGACTCTCCTAAGGAATATAAACGCGAAACACCCCATTCGTAAGTGACTAACACGGCTCGGCCTACGGCTTCGCGGAGGCCACGCTCGGCCTTCGGCCTCGCGGGCCAAAAGCTCGGCCTTCGGCCTCACAGGTTTGAAGCTCGGCCTGCGGCCTCGCAACCGTGGCGTTGTATCGTCAGCGAAAATCCCCATCCAGTAAATAAAAATATTTAAAAATTCTCATGCAAGTCGAACAACTGACAGATACTTTTAGTTCCCTTGAGCGGTTGCATCAAGTGCCAGCTCGAAATGTGGAAAAAAAACTCCCCATTCAGGACTCGGCCTTCGGCCTCGTTAGTGACTCTTCTAAGGAATGTAAATGCGTAACACCCCATTCGGAACTCGGCCTTCGGCCTCGTAAGTGACTAACACGGCTCGGCCTGGGGCCTCGCGGAGGCCACGCTCGGCCTTCGGCCTCACGGGCCGAAAGCTCGGCCTTCGGCCTCGCCCTCGAAGCTCGGCCTTCGGCCTCGCAGGTTTGAAGCTCGGCCTGCGGCCTCGCAAATAGGAAGTGGTTTCGCCTTCAAAAATCCCCATCCAGTAAAAAAAAAACAAATGACGTCACCAACAATTTTTTTTTATATTTGGAATCAGGGACCCTTAATCTCCCTAAATACCAAATTTCAGCGAAATCGAAACAACTTGAATTTTGGTATCCGGGTCGAAGGACCAATTTTCAATTTTCGACTAAAACCCCAAATTCTCCTACAAACCTTCTATAACATTTGTTCAAACCCCCCATACCCACCTATAACGGTTCGGGAGTTGCGGTCGTTTTAATTTTGTATGGGAGAACCTCTTTTTTGTTCGGGAGGGTAATTTTTTTTCAACTTTCCAAAAAGGTCCCAGGGTTTTAGTCATTTTTAGTTTTGGCACCTACCCCCCATCGATTATGGTTTCCGAGATCCGTACACCAGTTCCATCAAGGAAACCAAAAATGACACTTTTCGGATTTTTCTGGTGGTCATGGGAACCTCCTCTACACTTTTCCCCTACACCACAAACACCCCCCATCGCTCCTTCTGGGAGAACAATGATGTCAATGAGTGAGTCAGTCAGTCAGTGAGTGGTAATCGAGCTTTATATAATATAACTAGGTGTTGGGTGGTGCGCGGGCTGCGAGCAGCCCGCGTTATCGATGTGCATTAGTAACTATTATCAAACTGGTAATTGCAGTTGAAAATATATATAAAAATTCTCATACAAGTCGAGAAAGGGACAGTTTCTTCTAGTTCAGTACAAAGTGTGAGCAGGGTTACCATGTGCAAGTTGATTTTTTTAAATAAAATTTTAGTCGCTGTAAAATCGCACCAAGATTGTAAACGACTTTTGTTAAGGGACCATACCTCTAAGTGCAGTGGTTAACGTGGGCAGTTGCCTCGGAAACCAGCTCGAGATGTGGAAAAAAACTCCCCATTCGGGACTCGGCCTTCGGCCTCGTTAGTGACTCTCCTAAGGAATGTAAACGCGTAACACCCCATTCGTAAGTGACTAACACGGCTCGGCCTACGGCCTCGCGGAGGCCACGCTCGGCCTTCGGCCTCGCGGGCCGAAAGCTCGGCCTTCGGCCTCGCAGGTTTGAAGCTCGGCCTGCGGCCTCGCAACCGTGGCGTTGTATCGCCAGCGAAAATCCCCATCCAGTAAATAAAAAGATTTAAAAATTCTCATGCAAGTCGAACAACTGACAGATACTTTTAGTTCCCGTGAGCGGTTGCATCAAAGACCAGCTCGAGATGTGGAAAAAAAACTCCCCATTCGGGACTCGGCCTTCGGCCTCGTTAGTGACTCTCCTAAGAAATGTAAATGCGTAACACCCCATTCGGAACTCGGCCTTCGGCCTCGTAAGTGACTAACACGGCTCGGCCTGCGGCCTCGCGGAGGCCACGCTCGGCCTTCGGCCTCGCGTGCCGGAAGCTCGGCCTTCGGCCTCGCCCTCAAAGCTCGGCCTTCGGCCTCGCAGGTTTGAAGCTCGGCCTGCGGCCTCGCAGCCGTGGCGTTGTATCGCCAGCGAAAATCCCCATCCAGTAAAAAAAAAACAAATGACGTCATCCAAAATTTTTTTTTATATTTGGAATCAGGGACACCCATTCTCCCTAAATACTAAATTTCAGCCAGATCGGAGCAACTTGGATTTTGGTATCCGGGTCGAAGGACCAATTTTCAATTTTCGACTTAAACCCCAAATTCTCCTACAAACCCTCTATAACATTTGTTCAAACCCCCCATACCCACCTATAACGGTTCGGGAGCTGCGGTCGTTTTAAATTTGTATGGGAGAACCTCTTTTTTGTTCGGGAGGGTAACTTTTTTTCAATTTTCCAAAAAGGTCCCAGGGTTTTAGTCATTTTTAGTTTTGACACCTATCCCCCATCGATTATGGTTTCCGAGATCCGTACACCAGTTCCATCAAGGAAACCAAAATTGACACTTTTCGGATTTTTCTGGAGGTCATGAGAACCTCCTCTACACTTTTCCCCTACATCACAAACACCCCCCATTGCTCCTTCTGGGAGAACAATGATGTCAATGAGTGAGTCAGTGGTAATCGAACTTTATATAATATAACTAGTATTTCGGGTGGTGCGCGGGCTGCGAGCAGCCCGCGTTATCGATGTGCATTTATATATTTTAAAAAATTTTAGTTGCAGTTGAAAAAAATATATAAAAATTCTCATACAAGTCGAGAAAGGGACAGTTTCTTCTAGTTCAGTACAAAGTGTGAGCAGGGTTACCATGTGCAAGTTGATTATTTTGATAAAATTTTAGTCGCAGTAAAATCGCACCAAGATTGTAAACGACTTTTGTTAAGGGACCATACCTCTAAGTGCAGTGGTTAACATGGGCCGTTGCCTCGGAGACCAGCTCGAGATGTGGAAAAAAACTCCCCATTCGGGACTCGGCCTTCGGCCCCGTTAGTGACTCTCCTAAGGAATGTAAATGCGTAACACCCCATTCGGAACTCGGCCTTCGGCCTCGTAAGTGACTAACACGGCTCGGCCTGCGGCCTCGCGGAGGCCACGCTCGGCCTTCGGCCTCGCGGGCCGAAAGCTCGGCCTTCGGCCTCGCCCTGGAAGCTCGGCCTTCGGCCTCGCAGGTTTGAAGCTCGGCCTGCGGCCTCGCAAATAAGAAGTGGTTTCGCCATCAAAAATCCCCATTCAGTAAAAAAAAAACAAATGACGTCACCAAAAATTTTTTTTTATATTTGGAATCAGGGACCCCCAATTTCCCTAAATACTAAATTTTAGCCAGATCGGACCAACTTGAATTTTGGTATCCGGGTCGAAGGACCAATTTGCAATTTTTGACAGAAACCTCAAATTCCCCTACAAACCCTCTATAATATTTGTTCGAACCCCCCATACCCACCGATAACGGTTCTGGAGTTGTGATCGTTTTAATTTTGTATGGAAGAACCTCTTTTTTGTTCGGGAGGGTAATTTTTTTCCAACTTTCCAAAAAGGTCCCAGGGTTTTAGTCATTTTTAGTTTTGACACCTACCCCCCATCGATTATGGTTTCCGAGATCCGTACACCAGTTCCATCAAGGAAACCAAAAATGACACTTTTCGGATTTTTCTGGTGGTCATAGGAACCTCCTCTACACTTTTCCCCTACATCACAAACACCCCCCATCGCTCCTTCTGGGAGAACAATGATGTCAATGAGTGAGTCAGTGAGTCAGTGGTAATCGAACTTTATATAATATAACTAGTATTTCGGGTGGTGCGCGGGCTGCGAGCAGCCCGCGTTATCGATGTGCATTTGTATTTATTTCAAGATTGTAATTGCAGTTGAAAAAATATATAAAATTCTCATACAAGTAGAGTAAGTGACAGTTTCTTCTAGTTCAGTACAGAGTGTGAGCAGGGTTACCATGTGCAAGTTGATTTTTTTGATAAAATTTTAGTCCTGAGAACCTCTTTTTTGTTCGGGAGGGTAATTTTTTTTCAACTCTCCAAAAAGGTCCCAGGGTTTTAGTCATTTTTAGTTTTGACACCTACCCCCCATCGATTATGGTTTCCGAGATCCGTACACCAGTTCCATCAAGGAAACCAAAAATGACACTTTTCGGATTTTTCTGGAGGTCACGTGGGCACTCTCTATACAGTCCACACCATAATCTCAACCCAAAAATACTCCTTCTGGGAGATTAATTCTGTCAGTGAGTGAGTCAGTGGTAATCGAACTTTATATAATATAACTAGTATTTCGGGTGGTGCGCGGGCTGCGAGCAGCCCGCGTTATCGATGTGCATTAGTAATATTTATCAAACTGGTAATTGCAGTTAAAAAAAAAAATATAAAATTCTCATACAAGTCGAGTAAGTGACAGTTTCTTCTAGTTCAGTACAAAGCGTGGGCAGAGATACCATGTGCAAGTTGATTTTTTTGATAACATTTTAGTCGCTGTAAAATCGCCCCAAGATTGTAAACGACTTTTGTTAAGGGACCATACCTCTAAGTGCAGTGGTTAACGTGGGCAGTTGCCTCGGAGACCAGCTCGAGATGTGGAAAAAAACTTCCTATTCGGGACTCGGCCTTCGGCCTCGTTAGTGACTCTCCTAAGGAATGTAAACGCGTAACACCCCATTCGTAAGTGACTAACACGGCTCGGCCTACGGCCTCGCGGAGGCCACGCTCGGCCTTCGGCCTCGCGGGCCGAAAGCTCGGCCTTCGGCCTCGCAGGTTTGAAGCTCGGCCTGCGGCCTCGCAACCGTGGCGTTGTATCGTCAGCGAAAATCCCCATCCAGTAAATAAAAAGATTTAAAAATTTCCATGCAAGTCGAACAACTGACAGATACTTTTAGTTCCCGTGAGCGGTTGCATCAAAGACCAGCTCGAGATGTGGTAAAAACTCCCCATGCTGAACTCGGCCTTCGGCCTCGTTAGTGACTCTCCTAAGGAATGTAAATGCGTAACACCCCATTCGGAACTCGGCCTTCGGCCTCGTAAGTGACTAACACGGCTCGGCCTACGGCCTCGCGGAGGCCACGCTCGGCCTTCGGCCTCGCGGGCCGAAAGCTCGGCCTTCGGCCTCGCCCTCGAAGCTCGGCCTTCGGCCTCGCAGGTTTGAAGCTCGGCCTGCGGCCTCGCAAATAAGAAGTGGTTTCGCCATCAAAAATCCCCATCCAGTAAAAAAAAAACAAATGACGTCATCCAAAAAAATTTTTCATATTCGGAATCAGGGACCCCCAATCTCCCTAAATACTAAATTTCAGCCAGATCAGAGCAACTTGGATTTTGGTATCCGGGTCGAAGGACCAATTTTTAATTTTTGACAGAAACCTCAAATTCCCCTACAAACCCTCTATAACATTTGTTTGAACCCCCCATACCCACCTATAACGGTTCCGGAGTTGCAGTCGTTTTAAATTTGTATGGGAGAACCTCTTTTTTGTTCGGGAGGGTAATTTTTTTTCAACTTTCCAAAAGGATCCCAGGGTTTTAGTCATTTTTAGTTTTGGCACCTACCCCCCATCGATTATGGTTTCCGAGATCCGTACACCAGTTCCATCAAGGAAACCAAAAATGACACTTTTCGGATTTTTCTGGTGGTCATGGGAACCTCCTCTACACTTTTCCCCTACATTACAAACACCCCCCATCGCTCCTTCTGGGAGAACAATGATGTCAATGAGTGAGTCAGTCAGTCAGTGAGTCAGTGGTAATCGAGCTTTATATAATATAACTAGGTGTTGGGTGGTGCGCGGGCTGCGAGCAGCCCGCGTTATCGATGTGCATTTGTATTTTTAATTGAAGTTTTAGTTGCAGTTTATAAATTATATAAAACTGTCATACAAGTCGAGTAAGTGACAGTTTCTTCTAGTTCAGTACAAAGTGTGGGCAGTGTTACCATGTGCAAGTTGATTTTTTTGATAAAATTTTAGTCGCTGTAAAATCGCCCCAAGATTGTAATCGAGTTTTGTTAAAGGACCATACCTCTAAGTGCAGTGGTAAACGTGGGCAGTTGCCTCGGAGACCAGCTCGAGAAGTAAAAAAAAACTCCCCATTCGGGACTCGGCCTTCGGCCTCGTTAGTGACTCTCCTAAGGAATGTAAATGCGTAACACCCCATTCGGAACTCGGCCTTCGGCCTCGTAAGTGACTAACATGGCTCGGCCTACGGCCTCGTGGAGGCCACGCTCGGCCTTCGGCCTCGCGGGCCGAAAGCTCGGCCTTCGGCCTCGCCCTGGAAGCTCGGCCTTCGGCCTCGCAGGTTTGAAGCTCGGCCTGCGGCCTCGCAGCCGTGGCGTTGTATCGCCAGCGAAAATCCCCATACAGTAAAAAAAAAAAAATGACGTCATCCAAAAATTTTTTTTATATTTGGTATCAGGGACTCTCAATCTCCCTAAATACCAAATTTCAGCCAGATCGGAGTAACTTGGATTTTGGTATCCGGGTCGAAGGACCAATTTGCAATTTTTGACTAAAAACCCAAATTCTCCTACAAACCCTCTATAATATTTGTTTAAACCCCCCATACCCACCTATAATGGTTCCGGAGCTGCGGTCGTTTTAAATTTGTATGGGAGAACCTCTTTTTTGTTTGGGAGGGTAAATTTTTTTCAACTTTCCAAAAAGGTCCCAGGGTTTTAGCCATTTTTAGTTTTGGCACCTACCCCCCATCTATTATAGTTTCCGAGATCCCTACACCAGTTCCACGAAGGAAACCAAAAATGGCACTTTTCGGATTTTTCTGGAGGTCACAGGAACCTCCTCTCCACTTTTCCCCTACATTACAGACACCCCCCATAGCTCCTTCTAGGAGAACAATTATGTCAATCAGTCAGTGAGTGAGTGAGTCAGTCAGTGGTAATCGAGCTTTATATATATAACTAGGTGTTGGGTGGTGCGCGGGCTGCGAGCAGCCCGCGTTATCTATGTGCATTTGTATATTTTTTAAAATTTTAGTTGCAGTTGAAAAAAATATTTAAAAATTCTCATACCAGTCGAGAAAGGGACAGTTTTTTCTAGTTCAGTACAAAGTGTGAGCAGGGTTACCATGTGCAAGTTGATTTTTTCGATAAAATTTTAGTCGATGTAAAATCGCCCCAAGATTGTAATCGAGTTTTGTTAAGGGACCATACCTCTAAGTGCAGTGGTTAACGTGGGCAGTTGCCTCGGAGACCAGCTCGAGATGTGGAAAAATACTCCCCATTCGGGACTCGGCCTTCGGCCTCGTTAGTGACTCTCCTAAGGAATGTAAGCGCGTCACACCCCATTCGTAAGTGACTAACACGGCTCGGCCTACGGCCTCGCGGAGGCCACGCTCGGCCTTCGGCCTCGCGGGCCGAAAGCTCGGCTTTCGGCCTCGCAGGTTTGAAGCTCGGCCTGCGGCCTCGCAACCGTGGCGTTGTATCGCTAGCGAAAATCCCTATCCAGTAAATAAAAAGATTTAAAAAATCTCGTGCAAGTCGAACAACTGACAGATACTTTTAGTTCCCGTGAGCGGTTGCATCAAAGACCAACTCGAGATGTGGAAAAAAAAATCCCCATTCGAGACTCGGCCTTCGGCCTCGTTAGTGACTCTCCTAAGGAATGTAAATGCGTAACACCCCATTCGGAACTCGGCCTTCGGCCTCGTAAGTGACTAACACGGCTCGGCCTGCGGCCTCGCGGAGGCCACGCTCGGCCTTCGGCCTCGCGGGCCGAAAGCTCGGCCTTCGGCCTCGCCCTCGAAGCTCGGCCTTCGGCCTCGCAGGTTTGAAGCTCGGCCTGCGGCCTCGCAGCCGTAGCGTTGTATCGCCAGCGATAATCCCCATCCAGTAAAAAAAAAAACAAATGACGTCATCCAAAATTTTTTTTTATATTTGGAATCAGGGACTCCCAATGTCCCTAAATACCAAATTTCAGCCAGATCAGACAAATTTGGATTTTGGTATCCGATTCGAAGGACCAATTTGCAATTTTTGACTAAAACCCCAAATTCTCCTACAAACTCACTACAATATTTGTTCGAACCCCCCATACCCACCTATAACGGTTCCGGAGTTGCGATCGTTTTAATTTTGTATGGGAGAACCTCTTTTTTGTTCGGGAGGGTAATTTTTTTTCAATTTTTTAAAAGGATCCCAGGGTTTTAGTCATTTTTAGTTTTGACACCAACCCCCCATCGATTATAGTTTCCGAGATCCCTACACCAGTTCCATGATGGAAACCAAAAATGACACTTTTCGAATTTTTCTGGAGGTCACGGGAACTTCCTCTACACTTTTTCCCTACATCACAAACACCCCCCATAGCTCCTTCTAGGAGAACAATTATGTCAATCAGTCAGTCAGTCAGTGAGTGAGTCAGTGGTAATCGAGCTTTATATATATAACTAGTATTTCGGGTGGTGCGCGGGCTGCGAGCAGCCCGCGTTATCGATTTGCATTTGTATTGTTATCAAAATTTTAGTTGCAGTTGAAAAAATATATATAAAATTCTCATACAAGTAAAGTAAGTGACAGTTTCTTCTAGTTCAGTACAAAGTGTAAGCAGGGTAACCATGTGAAAGTTGATATTTTCGATAAAATTTTAGTCGATGTAAAATCGCCCCAAGATTGTAATCGAGTTATGTTAAGGGACCATACCTCTAAGTGCAGTGGTTAACGTGGGCCGTTGCCTCGGAGACCAGCTCGAGATGTGGAAAAAGCTCCCCATTCGGGACTCGGCCTTCGGCCTCGTTAGTGACTCTCCTAAGGAATGTAAACGCGTAACACCCCATTCGTAAGTGACTAACACGGCTCGGCCTACGGCCTCGCGGAGGCCACGCTCGGCCTTCGGCCTCGCGGGCCGAAAGCTCGGCCTTCGGCCTCGCAGGTTTGAAGCTCGGCCTGCGGCCTCGCAACCGTGGCGTTGTATCGCCAGCGAAAATCCCCATCCAGTAAATAAAAAGATTTAAAAATTCTCATGCAAGTCGAACAACTGACAGATACTTTTAGTTCCCGTGAGCGGTTGCATCAAAGACCAGCTCGAGATGTGGAAAAAAACTTCCCATCCAGGACTCGGCCTTCGGCCTCGTTAGTGACTTTCCTAAGAAATGTAAACGCGTAACACCCCATTCGGAACTCGGCCTTCGGCCTCGTAAGTGACTAACACGGCTCGGCCTGCGGCCTCGCGGAGGCCGCACTCGGCCTTCGGCCTCGCGGGCCGAAAGCTCGGCCTTCGGCCTCGCTCTCGAAGCTCGGCCTTCGGCCTCGCAGGTTTGAAGCTCGGCCTGCGGCCTCGCAAATAGGAAGTGGTTTCGCCTTCAAAAATCCCCATCCAGTAAAAAAAAAACAAATGACGTCATCTAAAAAATTTTTTTATATTTGGAATCAAGGACCCCCTATCTCCCTAAATACCAAATTTCAGCCAGATCAGAGCAACTTGGATTTTGGTATCCGGGTCGAAGGACCAATTTTTAATTTTTGACAGAAACCTCAAATTCCCCTACAAACCCTCTATAACATTTGTTTGAACCCCCCATACCCACCTATAACGGTTCCGGAGTTGCGGTCGTTTTAAATTTGTATGGGAGAACCTCTTTTTTGTTCGGGAGGGTAATTTTTTTTCAACTTTCCAAAAAGGTCCCAGGGTTTTAGTCATTTTTAGTTTTGACACCTACCCCCCATCGATTATGGTTTCCGAGATCCGTACACCAGTTCCATCAAGGAAACCAAAAATGACACTTTTCGGATTTTTCTGGTGGTCATGGGAACCTCCTCTACACTTTTCCCCTACATCACAAACACCCCCCATCGCTCCTTCTGGGAGAACAATGATGTCAATGAGTGAGTCAGTCAGTCAGTGAGTCAGTGGTAATCGAGCTTTATATAATATAACTAGTATTTCGGGTGGTGCGCGGGCTGCGAGCAGCCCGCGTTATCGATGTGCATTTGTATATTTTTTAAAATTTTAGTTGCAGTTGAAAAAAATATTTAAAAATTCTCATACAAGTCAAGAAAGGGACAGTTTCTTCTAGTTCAGTACAAAGTGTGAGCAGGGTTACCATGTGCAAGTTGATTTTTTCGATAAAATTTGAGTCGATGTAAAATCGCCCCAAGATTGTAATCGAGTTTTGTTAAGGGACCATACCTCTAAGTGCAGTGGTTAACGTGGGCCGTTGCCTCGGAGACCAGCTCGAGATGTGGAAAAAGCTCCCCATTCGGGACTCGGCCTTCGGCCTCGTTAGTGACTCTCCTAAGGAATGTAAACGCGTAACACCCCATTCGTAAGTGACTAACACGGCTCGGCCTACGGCCTCGCGGAGGCCACGCTCGGCCTTCGGCCTCGCGGGCCGAAAGCTCGGCCTTCGGCCTCGCAGGTTTGAAGCTCGGCCTGCGGCCTCGCAACTGTGGAGTTGTATCGTCAGCGAAAATCTCCATCCAGTAAATAAAAAGATTTAAAAATTCTCATGCAAGTCGAACAACTGACAGATACTTTTAGTTCCCGTGAGCGGTTGCATCAAAGACCAGCTCGAGATGTGGTAAAAACTCCCCATTCTGAACTCGGCCTTCGGCCTCGTTAGTGACTCTCCTAAGGAATGTAAATGCGTAACACCCCATTCGGAACTCGGCCTTCGGCCTCGTAAGTGACTAACACGGCTCGGCCTGCGGCCTCGCGGAGGCCACGCTCGGCCTTCGGCCTCGCGGGCCGAAAGCTCGGCCTTCGGCCTCGCCCTCGAAGCTCGGCCTTCGGCCTCGCGGGTTTGAAGCTCGGCCTGCGGCCTCGCAAATAAGAAGTGGTTTCGCTATCAAAAATCCCCATCCAGTAAAAAAAAAACAAATGACGTAATCCAAAAATTTTTTTCATATTTGGAATCAGGGACCCCCAATCTCCCTAAATACCAAATTTCAGCCAGATCGGAGCAACTTGGATTTTGGTATCCGGGTCGAAGGACCAATTTTTAATTTTTGACAGAAGCCTCAAATTCCCCTACAAACCCTCTATAACATTTGCTTGAACCCCCCATACCCACCTATAACGGTTCCGGAGTTGCGGTCGTTTTAAATTTGTATGGGAGAACCTCTTTTTTGTTTGGGAGGGTAATTTTTTTTCAATTTTCCAAAAGGGTCCCAGGGTTTTAGTCATTTTTAGTTTTGGCACCTACCCCCCATCGATTATGGTTTCCGAGATCCGTACACCAGTTCCATCAAGGAAACCAGAAATGACACTTTTCGGATTTTTCTGGTGGTCATAGGAACCTCCTCTACACTTTTCCCCTACACCACAAACACCCCCCATCGCTCCTTCTGGGAGAACAATGATGTCAATGAGTGAGTCAGTCAGTCAGTGAGTGGTAATCGAACTTTATATAATATAACTAGTATTTGGGTGGCGCGCGGGCTGCGATCAGCCCGCGTTATCGATGTGCATTTGTATTTTTAATTAAAGTTTTAGTTGCAGTTTATAAAAATATATATAAAATTCTCATACATGTCGAGTAAGTGACAGTTTCTTCTAGTTCAGTACAAAGTGTGAGCAGGGTTACCATGTGCAAGTTGATTTTTTTGATAAAATTTTAGTCGCTGTAAAATCGCACCAAGATTATAAACGACTTTTGTTAAGGGACCATACCTCTAAGTGCAGTGGTTAACGTGGGCAGTTGCCTCGGAGACCAGCTCGAGATGTGGAAAAAAAACTCCCCATTCGGGACTCGGCCTTCGGCCTCGTTAGTGACTCTCCTAAGGAATGTAAACGCGTAACACCCCATTCGTAAGTGACTAACACAGCTCGGCCTACGGCCTCGCGGAGGCCACGCTCGGCCTTCGGCCTCGCGGGCCGAAAGCTCGGCCTACGGCCTCGCAGGTTTGAAGCTCGGCCGGCGGCCTCGCAACCGTGGCGCTGTATCGCCAGCGAAAATCCCCATCCAGTAAATAAAAAGATTAAAAAATTCTCATGCAAGTCGAACAACTGACAGATACTTTTAGTTCCCGTGAGCGGTTGCATCAAAGACCAGCTCGAGATGAGGAAAAAAACTCCCCATTCGGGACTCGGCCTTCGGCCTCGTTAGTGACTCTCCTAAGGAATGTAAATGCGTAACACCCCATTCGGAACTCGGCCTTCGGCCTCGTAAGTGACTAACACGGCTCGGCCTGCGGCCTCGCGGAGGCCACGCTCGGCCTTCGGCCTCGCGAGCCGAAAGCTCGGCCTTCGGCCTCGCCCTGGAAGCTCGGCCTTCGGCCTCGCAGGTTTGAAGCTCGGCCTGCGGCCTCGCAAATAAGAAGTGGTTTCGCCATCAAAAATCCCCATCCAGTAAAAAAAAAACAAATGACGTCATCCAAAAAATTTTTTCATATTTGGAATCAGGGACCCCCAATCTCCCTAAATACCAAATTTCAGCGAAATCGGAACAACTTGAATTTTGGTATCCGGGTCGAAGGACCAATTTTCAATTTTCGACTAAAACCCCAAATTCTCCTACAAACTTTCTATAACATTTGTTCAAACCCCCCATACCCACCTAAAACGGTTCGGGAGCTGCGGTCGTTTTAAATTTGTATGGGAGAACCTCTTTTTTGTTCGGGAGGGTAATTTTTTTTCAATTTTCCAAAAAGGTCCCAGGGTTTTAGTCATTTTTAGTTTTGACACCTACCCCCCATCGATTATGGTTTCCGAGATCCGTACACCAGTTCCATCAAGGAAACCAAAAATGACACTTTTCGGATTTTTCTGGTGGTCATAGGAACCTCCTCTACACTTTTCCCCTACATCACAAACACCCCCCATCGCTCCTTCTGGGAGAACAATGATGTCAATGAGTGAGTCAGTCAGTCAGTGAGTGGTAATCGAACTTTATATAATATAACTAGTATTTCGGGTGGTGCGCGGGCTGCGAGCAGCCCGCGTTATCGATGTGCATTAGTATTATTAACAAAAATGTCATTGCAGTTTAAAAAAAATATATATAATTCTCATACAAGTCGAGTAAGTGACAGTTTCTTCTAGTTCAGTACAAAGTGTGAGAGGGGTTACCATGTGCAAGTTGATTTTTTTGATAAAATTTTAGTCGCTGTAAAATCGAACCAAGATTGTAAACGACTTTTGTTAAGGAACCATACCTCTAAGTGCAGTGGTTAACGTGGGCAGTTGCCTCGGAGACCAGCTCAAGATGTGGAATGAACTCCCCATTCGGGACTCGGCCTTCGGCCTCGTTAGTGACTCTCCTAAGGAATGTAAACGCGTAACACCCCATTCGTAAGTGACAAACACGGCTCGGCCTACGGCCTCGCGGAGGCCACGCTCGGCCTTCGGCCTCGCGGGCCGAAAGCTCGGCCTTCGGCCTCGCAGGTTTGAAGCTCGGCCTGCGGCCTCGCAACCGTGGCGTTGTATCGCCAGCGAAAATCCCCATCCAGTAAATAAAAAGATTTAAAAATTCTCATGCAAGTCGAACAACTGACAGATACTTTTAGTTCCCGTGAGCAGTTGCATCAAAGACCAGCTCAAGATGTGGGAAAAACCCCCCATTCGGGACTCGGCCTTCGGCCTCGTTAGTGACTCTCCTAAGGAATGTAAATGCGTGACACCCCATTCAGAACTCGGCCTTCGGCCTCGTAAGTGACTAACACGGCTCGGCCTGCGGCCTCGCGGAGGCCACGCTCGGCCTTCGGCCTCGCGGGCCGAAAGCTCGGCCTTCGGCCTCGCCCTGGAAGCTCGGCCTTCGGCCTCGCAGGTTTGAAGCTCGGCCTGCGGCCTCGCAGCCGTGGCGTTGTATCGCCATCAAAAATCCCCATCCAGTAAAAAAAAAACAAATGACGTCATCCAAAAATTTTTTTCATATTTGGAATCAGGGACCCCCAATCTCCCTAAATACCAAATTTCAGCCAGATCGGACCAACTTGAATTTTGGTATCCGGTTCGAAGGACCAATTTGCAATTTTTGACAAAAACCCCAAATTTCCCTTCAAACCCTCTATAACATTTGTTTGAACCCCCCATACCCACCTATAACGGTTCGGGAGCTGCGGTCGTTTTAAATTTGTATGGGAGAACCTCTTTTTTGTTCGGGAGGGTAATTTTTTTTCAAATTTCCAAAAAGGTACCAGGGTTTTAGTCATTTTTAGTTTTGACAACTACCCCCCATCGATTATGGTTTCCGAGATCCGTACACCAGTTCCATCAAGGAAACCAAAAATGACACTTTTCGGATTTTTCTGGTGGTCATAGGAACCTCCTCTACACTTTTCCCCTACACCACAAACACCCCCCTTCGCTCCTTCTGGGAGAACAATGATGTCAATGAGTGAGTCAGTCAGTCAGTGAGTGGTAATCGAGCTTTATATAATATAACTAGTATTTCGGGTGGTGCGCGGGCTGCGAGCAGCCCGCGTTATCGATGTGCATTTGTATATTTTTTAAAATTTTAGTTGCAGTTGAAAAAAATATTTAAAAATTCTCATACAAGTCAAGAAAGGGACAGTTTCTTCTAGTTCAGTACAAAGTGTGAGCAGGGTTACCATGTGCAAGTTGATTTTTTCGATAAAATTTGAGTCGATGTAAAATCGCCCCAAGATTGTAATCGAGTTTTGTTAAGGGACCATACCTCTAAGTGCAGTGGTTAACGTGGGCCGTTGCCTCGGAGACCAGCTCGAGATGTGGAAAAAGCTCCCCATTCGGGACTCGGCCTTCGGCCTCGTTAGTGACTCTCCTAAGGAATGTAAACGCGTAACACCCCATTCGTAAGTGACTAACACGGCTCGGCCTACGGCCTCGCGGAGGCCACGCTCGGCCTTCGGCCTCGCGGGCCGAAAGCTCGGCCTTCGGCCTCGCAGGTTTGAAGCTCGGCCTGCGGCCTCGCAACTGTGGAGTTGTATCGTCAGCGAAAATCTCCATCCAGTAAATAAAAAGATTTAAAAATTCTCATGCAAGTCGAACAACTGACAGATACTTTTAGTTCCCGTGAGCGGTTGCATCAAAGACCAGCTCGAGATGTGGTAAAAACTCCCCATTCTGAACTCGGCCTTCGGCCTCGTTAGTGACTCTCCTAAGGAATGTAAATGCGTAACACCCCATTCGGAACTCGGCCTTCGGCCTCGTACGTGACTAACACGGCTCGGCCTGCGGCCTCGCGGAGGCCACGCTCGGCCTTCGGCCTCGCGGGCCGAAAGCTCGGCCTTCGGCCTCGCCCTCGAAGCTCGGCCTTCGGCCTCGCGGGTTTGAAGCTCGGCCTGCGGCCTCGCAAATAAGAAGTGGTTTCGCTATCAAAAATCCCCATCCAGTAAAAAAAAAACAAATGACGTAATCCAAAAATTTTTTTCATATTTGGAATCAGGGACCCCCAATCTCCCTAAATACCAAATTTCAGCCAGATCGGAGCAACTTGGATTTTGGTATCCGGGTCGAAGGACCAATTTTTAATTTTTGACAGAAACCTCAAATTCCCCTACAAACCCTCTATAACATTTGCTTGAACCCCCCATACCCACCTATAACGGTTCCGGAGTTGCGGTCGTTTTAAATTTGTATGGGAGAACCTCTTTTTTGTTCGGGAGGGTAATTTTTTTTCAATTTTCCAAAAGGGTCCCAGGGTTTTAGTCATTTTTAGTTTTGGCACCTACCCCCCATCGATTATGGTTTCCGAGATCCGTACACCAGTTCCATCAAGGAAACCAGAAATGACACTTTTCGGATTTTTCTGGTGGTCATAGGAACCTCCTCTACACTTTTCCCCTACACTACAAACACCCCCCATCGCTCCTTCTGGGAGAACAATGATGTCAATGAGTGAGTCAGTCAGTCAGTGAGTGGTAATCGAACTTTATATAATATAACTAGTATTTCGGGTGTTGCGCGGGCTGCGAGCAGCCCGCGTTATCGATGTGCATTTGTATTTTTAGTTAAAGTTTTAGTTGCAGTTTATAAAAATTTATAAAATTCTCATACATGTCGAGTAAGTGACAGTTTCTTCTAGTTCAGTACAAAGCGTGGGCAGAGTTACCATGTGCAAGTTGATTTTTTTGATAACATTTTAGTCGCTGTAAAATCGCCCCAAGATTGTAAACGACTTTTGTTAAGGGACCATACCTCTAAGTGCAGTGGTTAACGTGGGCAGTTGCCTCGGAGACCAGCTCGAGATGTGGAAAAAAACTTCCTATTCGGGACTCGGCCTTCGGCCTCGTTAGTGACTCTCCTAAGGAATGTAAACGCGTAACACCCCATTCGTAAGTGACTAACACGGCTCGGCCTACGGCCTCGCGGAGGCCACGCTCGGCCTTCGGCCTCGCGGGCCGAAAGCTCGGCCTTCGGCCTCGCAGGTTTGAAGCTCGGCCTGCGGCCTCGCAACCGTGGCGTTGTATCGTCAGCGAAAATCCCCATCCAGTAAATAAAAAGATTTAAAAATTTCCATGCAAGTCGAACAACTGACAGATACTTTTAGTTCCCGTGAGCGGTTGCATCAAAGACCAGCTCGAGATGTGGTTAAAACTCCCCATGCTGAACTCGGCCTTCGGCCTCGTTAGTGACTCTCCTAAGGAATGTAAATGCGTAACACCCCATTCGGAACTCGGCCTTCGGCCTCGTAAGTGACTAACACGGCTCGGCCTACGGCCTCGCGGAGGCCACGCTCGGCCTTCGGCCTCGCGGGCCGAAAGCTCGGCCTTCGGCCTCGCCCTCGAAGCTCGGCCTTCGGCCTCGCAGGTTTGAAGCTCGGCCTGCGGCCTCGCAAATAAGAAGTGGTTTCGCCATCAAAAATCCCCATCCAGTAAAAAAAAAACAAATGACGTCATCCAAAAAAATTTTTCATATTCGGAATCAGGGACCCCCAATCTCCCTAAATACTAAATTTCAGCCAGATCAGAGCAACTTGGATTTTGGTATCCGGGTCGAAGGACCAATTTTTAATTTTTGACAGAAACCTCAAATTCCCCTACAAACCCTCTATAACATTTGTTTGAACCCCCCATACCCACCTATAACGGTTCCGGAGTTGCAGTCGTTTTAAATTTGTATGGGAGAACCTCTTTTTTGTTCGGGAGGGTAATTTTTTTTCAACTTTCCAAAAGAATCCCAGGGTTTTAGTCATTTTTAGTTTTGGCACCTACCCCCCATCGATTATGGTTTCCGAGATCCGTACACCAGTTCCATCAAGGAAACCAAAAATGACACTTTTCGGATTTTTCTGGTGGTCATGGGAACCTCCTCTACACTTTTCCCCTACATTACAAACACCCCCCATCGCTCCTTCTGGGAGAACAATGATGTCAATGAGTGAGTCAGTCAGTGAGTCAGTGGTAATCGAGCTTTATATAATATAACTAGTATTTCGGGTGGTGCGCGGGCTGCGAGCAGCCCGCGTTATCGATGTGCATTTGTATATTTTTAAAAATTTTAGTTGCAGTTGAAAAAAATATTTAAAAATTCTCATACAAGTCGAGAAAGGGACAGTTTCTTCTAGTTCAGTTCAAAGTGTGAACAGGGTTACCATGTGCAAGTTGATTTTTTCGATAAAACTTTAGTCGATGTAAAATCGCCCCAAGATTGTAATCGAGTTTTGTTAAGGGACCATACCTCTAAGTGCAGTGGTTAACGTGGGCAGTTGCCTCGGAGACCAGCTCGAGGTGTGGAATAAGCTCCCCATTCGGGACTCGGCCTTCGGCCTCGTTAGTGACTCTCCTAAGGAATGCAAACGCGTAACACCCCATTCGTAAGTGACTAACACGGCTCGGCCTACGGCCTCGCGGAGGCCACGCTCGGCCTTCGGCCTCGCGGGCCGAAAGCTCGGCCTTCGGCCTCGCAGGTTCGAAGCTCGGCCTGCGGCCTCGCAACCGTGGCGTTGTATCGGCAGCGAAAATCCCCATCCAGTATATAAAAAGATTTAAAAATTCTCATGCAAGTCGAACAACTGACAGATACTTTTAGTTCCCGTGAGCGGTTGCATCAAAGACCAGCTCGAGATGTGGAAAAAAAACTCCCCATTCGGGACTCGGCCTTCGGCCTCGTTAGTGACTCTCCTAAGAAATGTAAATGCGTAACACCCCATTCGGAACTCGGCCTTCGGCCTCGTAAGTGACTAACACGGCTCGGCCTACGGCCTCGCGGAGGCCACGCTCGGCCTTCGGCCTCGCGGGCCGAAAGCTCGGCCTTCGGCCTCGCCCTCGAAGCTCGGCCTTCGGCCTCGCAGGTTTGAAGCTCGGCCTGCGGCCTCGCAAATAAGAAGTGGTTTCGCCATCAAAAATCCCCATCCAGTAAAAAAAAAACAAATGACGTCATCCAAAAATTTTTTTATATTTGGTATCAGGGACCCTCAATCTCCCTAAATACTAAATTTCAGCCAGATCAGAGCAACTTGGATTTTGGTATCCGGGTCGAAGGACCAATTTTTAATTTTTGACAGAAACCTCAAATTCCCCTACAAACCCTCTATAACATTTGTTCTAACCCCCCATACCCACCTATAACGGTTCCGGAGTTGCGGTCGTTTTAAATTTGTATTGGAGAACCTCTTTTTTGTTCGGGAGGGTAATTTTTTTACAACTTTCCAAAAAGGTCCCAGGGTTTTAGTCATTTTTAGTTTTGGCACCTACCCCCCATCGATTATGGTTCTCGAGATCCGTACACCAGTTCCATCAAGGAAACCAAAAATGACACTTTTCGGATTTTTCTGGTGGTCATGGGAACCTCCTCTACACTTTTCCCCTACACCACAAACACCCCCCATCGCTCCTTCTAGGAGAACAATTCTGTCAGTGAGTGAGTCAGTGGTAATCGAACTTTATATAATATAATGTTCGGTTGTGCGCGGGCTGCGAGCAGCCCGCGTTGTCGATGTGCATTTGTATATTTTTTAAAATTTTAGTTGCAGTTTATAAAAATATATAAAATTCTCATACAAGTCGAGTAAGTGACAGTTTCTTCTAGTTCAGTACAAAGTGTGGGCAGGGTTACCATGTGCAAGTTGATTTTTTTGATAAAATTTTAGTCCCTGTAAAATCGCACCAAGATTGTTAACGACTTTTGTTAAAGGACCATACCTCTAAGTGCAGTGGTTAACGTGGGCAGTTGCCTCGGAGACCAGCTCGAGATGTGGAATAAGCTCCCCATTCGGGACTCGGCCTTCAGCCTCGTTAGTGACTCTCCTAAGGAATGTAAATGCGTAACACCCCATTCGGAACTCGGCCTTCGGCCTCGTAAGTGACTAACACGGCTCGGCCTACGGCCTCGCGGAGGCCACGCTCGGCCTTCGGCCTCGCGGGCCGAGAGCTCGGCCTTCGGCCTCGCAGGTTTGAAGCTCGGCCTGCGGCCTCGCAACCGTGGCGATGTATCGCCAGCGAAAATCCCCATCCAGTAAATAAAAAGATTTAAAAATTCTCATGCAAGTCGAACAACTGACAGATACTTTCAGTTCCCGTGTGCGGTTGCATCAAAGACCAGCTCGAGATGTGGAAAAAAACTCCCCATTCGGGACTCGGCCTTCGGCCTCGTTAGTGACTCTCCTAAGGAATGTAAATGCGTAACACCCCATTCGGAACTCGGCCTTCGGCCTCGTAAGTGACTAACACGGCTCGGCCTGCGGCCTCGCGGAGGCCACGCTCGGCCTTCGGCCTCGCGGGCCGAAAGCTCGGCCTTCGGCCTCGCCCTCGAAGCTCGGCCTTCGGCCTCGCAGGTTTGAAGCTCGGCCTGCGGCCTCGCAAATAAGAAGTGGTTTCGCCATCAAAAATCCCCATCCAGTAAAAAAAAAACAAATGACGTCATCAAAAAATTTTTTTCATATTCGGAATCAGGGACCCTCAATCTCCCTAAATACTAAATTTCAGTTAGATCAGAGCAACTTGGATTTTGGTATCCGGGTCGAAGGACCAATTTTCAATTTTCGACTAAAACCCCAAATTCTCCTACAAACCCTCTATAACATTTGTTAAAACCCCCCATACCCACCTATAACGGTTCGGGAGCTGCGGTCGTTTTAAATTTGTATGGGAGAACCTCTTTTTTGTTCGGGAGGGTAATTTTTTTTCAATTTTCCAAAAAGGTCCCAGGGTTTTAGTCATTTTTAGTTTTGGCACCTACCCCCCAACTATTATAGTTTCCGAGATCCCTACACCAGTTCTATGATGGAAACCAAAAATGACACTTTTCGGATTTTTCTGGAGGTCACGGGAACCCTCTCTACACTTTTACCCTACACCACAAACACCCCCCATCGCTTCTTCTAGGAGAACAATTCTGTCAATCAGTGAGTCAGTGAGTGAGTCAGTGAGTGGTAATCGAGGTTTATATATATATAACTAGTATTTCGGGTGGTGCGCGGGCTGCGAGCAGCCCGCGTTATCGATGTGCATTTGTATTTTTTATTAAAGTTTTAGTTGCAGTTTAAAAAATATATATAAAATTCTTATACAAGTCGAGGAAGTGACAGTTTCTTCTAGTTCAGTACAAAGTGTGAGCAGGGTTACCATGTGCAAGTTGATTTTTTCGATAAAATTTTAGTCGATGTAAAATCGCCCCAAGATTGTAATCGAGTTTTGTTGAGGGACCATACCTCTAAGTGCAGTGGTTAACGTGGGCCGTTGCCTCGGAGACCAGCTCGAGATGTGGAAAAAGCTCCCCATTCGGGACTCGGCCTTCGGCCTCGTTAGTGACTCTCCTAAGGAATGTAAACGCGTAACACCCCATTCGTAAGTGACTAACACGGCTCGGCCTACGGCCTCGCGGAGGCCACGCTCGGCCTTCGGCCTCGCGGGCCGAAAGCTCGGCCTTCGGCCTCGCAGGTTTGAAGCTCGGCCTGCGGCCTCGCAACCGTGACGTTGTATCGTCAGCGAAAATCCCCATCCAGTAAATAAAAAGATTTAAAAATTCTCATGCAAGTCGAACAACTGACAGATACTTTTAGTTCCCGTGAGCGGTTGCATCAAAGACCAGCTCGAGATGAGGAAAAAAAACTCCCCATCCGGGACTCGGCCTTCGGCCTCGTTAGCGACTCACCTGAGGGTCGTTAATTCGTTACACCCCATTCGGAACTCGGCCTTCGGCCTCGTAAGTGACTAACACGGCTCGGCCTGCGGCCTCGCGGAGGCCACGCTCGGCCTTCGGCCTCGCGGGCCGAAAGCTCGGCCTTCGGCCTCGCCCTGGAAGCTCGGCCTTCGGCCTCGCAGGTTTGAAGCTCGGCCTGCGGCCTCGCAAATAAGAAGTGGTTTCGCCATCAAAAATCCCCATCCAGTAAAAAAAAAACAAATGACGTCATCCAAAAAATTTTGGAATCATATGTCCCTGATTCATATTTGGAATCAGGGACCCCCAATCTCCCTAAATACCAAATTTCAGCTAGATCGGAGCAACTTGGATTTTGGTATCCGGGTCGAAGGACCAATTTTTAATTTTTGACTAAAACCCCAAATTCTCCTACAAACCTTCTATAACATTTGTTCAAACCCCCCATTGCCACCTATAACGGTTCGGGAGCTGCGGTCGTTTTAAATTTGTATGGGAGAACCTCTTTTTTGTTCGGGAGGGTAATTTTTTTTCAACTTTCCAAAAAGGTCCCAGGGTTTTAGTCATTTTTAGTTTTGACACCTACCCCCCATCGATTATGGTTTCCGAGATCCATACACCAGTTCCATCAAAGAAACCAAAAATGACACTTTTCGGATTTTTCTGGTGGTCACAAAAACCTCCTCTACACTTTTCCCCTACATCACAAACACCCCCCATCGCTCCTTCTGGGAGAACAATGATGTCAATGAGTCAGTGAGTCAGTCAGTCAGTGAGTGGTAATCGAGCTTTATATAATATGGTTAATATAAATAATAATTAAACGGCATTATAGGAATTGATCAACACAATCTCAGCCTTGCTTCTTTTATCATATTACTATCTCACTCTAACACTATTACAATCTTGTCCCAACGCATGATCTCCTAGTACCTGCAAGTACCGGAGCTGCACCAAATATAAGGGAGAGTCGACGGTGCAGCTGTTAGCGGTCGGGCAGGAGGGCAGGCGGGCAGGCAGACGGGGCAGGCGGGCAGGCGGGCAGGCAGGCGGGCAGGCGGGCGGGCGGGCGGGCAGGCAGGCGGGCAGGCAGGCGGGCGGGCGGGCAGGCAGGCGGGCGGGCGGATGCGTGCAGTCCCACAGAATTGAGGGGCAAAACTATTACGGAGTATAAAACGGCATGAAACGACATTTGGTTCATGAAAGTTATTATAATGCGAACGAAGCTCTCGCGGACGCGGATAACGGAGTAGTTCACATTGATATAACACACTACTTGCAGAGTCGTGAGCATTCATTTTAACTTCCATGTATGTACTTATACGTACATGTATTTATTTATATATTTTATTATTATTAATGCTTCCTGACGATGCTCGTGCTGATTTATTTATTGAATTGTATTACAATGAAGTGTAGTAAAAATTAAACTTGTAAATGGACATATCTGAGAACATGCAATTGTCTAAAGATGAATAAATGAATTGAATGGAATCGACGAATCGACCGCATGCCCGCCCGCATGCCCGACCGCATGCCCGACCGCATGCCCGACCGCATGCCCGCCGCCGCACCATCGATTATAGTACAGCCATCTTAACGTGATGTCATGGCCACCTTTATGTTTGACACGTATAGATATAGCGTTCGACCACTATCTTACTCGATTGTCAGTGACGATGTGGTCGAACATGTAATCGAGCTAAAATGTATTTAGTTTTGTAAATTATTTATTATTCATTTTAAAAAAAAATATATAAATTATTTAAAGCATTTAACTTCAAATCAAATCAAAAGTTTCATTCGCAAGAATACATCGTATTATATAAGGTCTTTAAAGTATATTGGTTAAGAGTATGTATTCAGCCAGCAAACACGCGTGCGAATATTATAAAAAGATATCGTAATAATTAAAATTGTCTACATAACATATAATGTAAAGTAAGAATTAAAAGTGATTACATATACAATAATACAAATGAATGTCAATATCAAAATTATTTGATAATGACGACGACTGCATGTTATTATGAAATCAATATCAATATCAAATAATATTGATATTGATTTCATAATAACATGCAGTCGTCGAACCGGCCAGTGGCCACGGGAATGCAGTGAACGCTAGGTCTAGTTACATAAATATAGTACGCGACGAAATCACGTATTGTTCCGACGATCCGCGTCCGTCTCCATAACGATACTTGGATAATACTAAACTGGTAGTTCGCTGACCCGTCTCCGCCCGGCTCGGCTCGGCTCCATCGCCGCCGACACGACCGTACTCGCTGTTCGCTGACCCGTCTCCGCCCGGCTCGGCTCGGCTCCATCGCCGCCGACACGACCGTACTCGCTGTTCGCTGACCCGTCTCCGCCCGGCTCGGCTCGGCTCCATCGCCGCCGACACGACCGTACTCGCTGTTCGCTGACCCGTCTCCGCCCGCCTCGGCTCGGCTCCATCGCCGCCGACACGACCGTACTCGCTGTTCGCTGACCCGTCTCCGCCCGCCTCGGCTCGGCTCCATCGCCGCCGACACGACCGTACTCGCTGTTCGCTGACCCGTCTCCGCCCGCCTCGGCTCGGCTCCATCGCCGCCGACACGACCGTACTCGCTGTTCGCTGACCCGTCTCCGCCCGCCTCGGCTCGGCTCCATCGCCGCCGACACGACCGTACTCGCTGTTCGCTGACCCGTCTCCGCCCGGCTCGGCTCCATCGCCGCCGACACGACCGTACTCGCTGTTCGCTGACCCGTCTCCGCCCGGCTCGGCTCGGCTCCATCGCCGCCGACACGACCGTACTCGCTGTTCGCTGACCCGTCTCCGCCCGGCTCGGCTCCATCGCCGCCGACACGACCGTACTCGCTGTTCGCTGACCCGTCTCCGCCCGCCTCGGCTCGGCTCCATCGCCGCCGACACGACCGTACTCGCTGTTCGCTGACCCGTCTCCGCCCGGCTCGGCTCCATCGCCGCCGACACGACCGTACTCGCTGTTCGCTGACCCGTCTCCGCCCGGCTCGGCTCGGCTCCATCGCCGCCGACACGACCGTACTCGCTGTTCGCTGACCCGTCTCCGCCCGCCTCGGCTCGGCTCCA
The DNA here is from genome assembly GCA_934044485.1 of Apeira syringaria. Taxonomy (NCBI): domain Eukaryota; kingdom Metazoa; phylum Arthropoda; class Insecta; order Lepidoptera; family Geometridae; genus Apeira; species Apeira syringaria. Next base: position 20,162,565 of record OW203665.1, on the reverse strand, counting down.
TCGCCGCCGACACGACCGTACTCGCTGTTCGCTGACCCGTCTCCGCCCGGCTCGGCTCCATCGCCGCCGACACGACCGTACTCGCTGTTCGCTGACCCGTCTCCGCCCGCCTCGGCTCGGCTCCATCGCCGCCGACACGACCGTACTCGCTGTTCGCTGACCCGTCTCCGCCCGGCTCGGCTCCATCGCCGCCGACACGACCGTACTCGCTGTTCGCTGACCCGTCTCCGCCCGGCTCGGCTCGGCTCCATCGCCGCCGACACGACCGTACTCGCTGTTTAATCGCAAAACAAAACATTATTGTTCTACCCTCCACTTTACATTCAAAAGGGCCCTTTGTCATGTCGTTTTGAGCTGTATGTCTAGCCAGTAAAGTTGAATTTGATGCACCGTAGTGGAGTCGAAACGTTCAATGATATTATTATATATACATTCGGCAGTTTTAATGTAGCAAAGATAGAGCGATTCTCTCGGAGTGAGTTGTGCGGGTTAAGGGTTCGTTATCTCTCGCGTCGGTCCCGCTGTTCTCTTCGACGCTCAACATTCGTATCGCTGACCTTAAACCGCCAACGGACTGGAGTCGGCGTCGGCGGCGGCGCGGGGCGGGGCGGACACCTCACACGCCCCAATGGCGAACGATTACTGTCAATGTTTCGGACATTGGAGACATGACCAGTTACCGGCTACACTCCGGCTCAGGACATATTGAACAATTCCCAGGATTAGCTTGTGAGGTTATCGCCCGCGCCGCCACACGCACGCGCGGGGGACGGATCTTCCAATGCGTCGGTTGCACGCTCTGCACAATGTGTACGCTCTGCACAATGTGTACGCTCTGCACAATGTGTACGCTCTGCACAATGTGCACGCTCTGCACAATGTGCACGCTCTGCACAATGTGCACGATGTGCACAGTGGCGAGTTCGTCACTAATGATAGCCGAGCAATATTACTTCTTAATTGTAAACGGCTGTCTGTCGGTGAACGATCCTTTGTAATAAGTGTTGACGAGGTTTTACTTTGCACTAAACTTTACTCCTCTAAAGAAATATCCATCTAATGTATACGGTTCACATCGCTTATTAAGAATTACGCTTTGCTTCTCGTCATACAAAAAAAAAAAAAATTGGTTATAGGATCGAACATGTTGCATTGTTTATGCAAATTTAAAGTATCTTGTTTAAAGTTGTCTAAAGTGTAATATTCTACTCCAAGGAGTAATATTCTAGGCCGGTACCACCACGCCACTATATGCCGTGGTGGTACCGGCCTAGAATAGTACTCCCCTATCTCATCCCGCGGGTGCCGTAAGAGTCGGCTAAGGGACCACGTACCAGAAGGTGGGCAGCACAGTGGAAATCATACTGCGCTCACCAACCCGCCCGCCAAGCGTGGCGAGAATTGGCAAAACCCCCCTATATTGTGGGGAGGCATATGTCCAGCAGTGGATGAATAATTGCTGTGAAGAAGGAGAAAAAAGTATCTTGTTTGTAAAGGTATTTTCTGTCATCGTTATTGCGGTTCTTCATTCTGTTTTATAAGACTAACACCAGGATCAGTTCTCCCATGTTCTATTGAAAACTCCATTTTATCCCGCAGGGGTTAGGGGCGATAGTTCACTGAACATTACAATAGTCTATCCTGTCGTAGAAAAAAATGTTATTAGAAAGCAGTCACGGCACCTCTTGTTTACTGTGGGTATATCTCAAGGGAAATAGTACACTAATGGTTAACCAACACAATCTAAAATCCCGTGTGGGGGCTATCACCTTATTGTTTGTATGTGTGCGGCTTAGGGAGGTTGTTCCGAGGAGAGCTTATGTGCAAATGGATTAAGTAAATTGGGGAGAGGTGTAAAGGTTGTACTGCGCTCGAGACGGAAGGACGTTACCCCACTTCATGAGGAGTAATCCACACACTGGCAGTGAAATAAACAGGTCGATAAAAAAACGTTATTATATAATATTTATGTATAACTAACTGCGCCCTGCGGTTTCACACGCGTGGTGATGATGATGAAAAGTAGCCTATGTGTTGTTCGAGGATGAAACTATCCCTATTACAAATTTCATTAAAATTAATCCGGCAGTTCGAGCTTGAAAGCTTCAACGAGTTATTTCACACCTTTGAGTGTTGAATTCGGTTCAATTTATCAATTTCTTGTTTTTTAAAAGTTTTTTGCTTATCTCACGGGAACATCAATAATTGTCGGTATGATAAGTACTACGTGTTAATCCAGAGTCTAAACTATCCTCATACTAAAGTTCGTCGAAATCGGTGTAGCCGTTTGAGCATGAAGAAGTAACATACATTTTTGAATGATTTGCTTATCCCAGGAGAACAGCAAATAATATTGGGAAGAAAAGTAGCTTGTGTGTTTATCTGGTGTCTAATCTATCTCCATACCAAATTTAATCAAAATCGATGTAGCCATTTGAGTGTGAAGTAGTACATACGTACAAACTTACGCCTTTGTCATATTAGTTAGAAGTAAATTGCATTAACGCACACATGTAACACTAGGAGAGAGCTATCCACATCAGTTCTAGCTCTCCCGCCAGCCAAGCCTTTTTTTTTCTTCTTTTTTCGAGGTTTATCCTTTTTACGGACTTCCGCCTGTCATATGGGACACAGACGGCTTCTGTCGGACTCTGTTTAATGGTCACACCAACCCAGCTATAGAATATAGCCGGGCCCCTACCGACCAAACCACCCCGGCGAGCAGACGCAGCCTGTCGGGGAGAGATGGGGAAGTACTTTCCATCCCGCCCCGGCTTAAGGTCCGGTGCCATCAACCGGACCAACGGCAGACGGAGCGGCTCAGCTCAGTCCTCGAGCCGCTCCCCGGCACGTAGGGCCATTGAGTCGGAGGGGGGCCATAAACCCCAACCGATGACCTTACTACACGGGTGGGGTGAGCAGAGGATCTGCAAATCGCCTCCTCCTCCCTCCCGTGCGCCGACGTCGGAGAGGATCAGCGAGGGCGTCGACCTCTCTGATCATCTCCGCGGCTTCCTTCTGCGAAATCACGTCTTCGCAGAAAGAGGTCACCGCCTGCCAGGATCTGTTGTTCTCGAGCATAGCCCGTACCACGCTTGGCAACGAGAGATCCTGGCCCACTACCGCTGAAAGCGTGCACCGCTGTGGGACCCACGCGGTGCACGCCTCCAGCGTGTGAAGCGCCGTATCCTCCGGCGCTCCACACTCGTGGCAAGCCGGGGTCACTTCCCTCCTTGCGATTCGATGCAGGTACCTTCCGAAGCATCCGTGTCCGGAAAGCACCTGCACCAATCTGAAGGAAAGCGACCCGTGTCGCCGCCCTACCCACCTCCCGAGGACCGGGCGGATGGCGTCCACCGTCCCCTGGCCGGGGACGGGTGGTGCCAGGTCCTCCGACCACCGCCTCAACAGGGCGGCCTGCGCTTGCCGTCGCATGCGCGCCACCTCCTCCCACCCTGGGGGCTCCCCGCGCGACTTCCTCGCCGCTACAAAACTGTAGATCTCGGCGAGGATTTCGGCTTGAAGCTCCCAGGGCGGGTCTCCGGCCAGCACGCATGTGGTTGTCCAGGACACCGTCCGGTAACCGCGTATCACCCTCGTCGCGATGACACACTGCGGACGTCGCAGCAGGGTCTTATTGTCGCGACTGAGGGCGTCCGCCCAGACAGGTGCCCCGTACAGGGCCATACTCCGGATTACTCCGAAGTACAGCCGACGGCAAGTTGCGCTGGGGCCGCCCACGTTCGGCAGTAGTCGTCCCAGGGCGGCTGCGGCTCCCACGACTTTCGGGGCCAGACTGGCGAAGTGGGCCCCGAAACCCCACCTCCTGTCCAGGACGAGACCCAGATATATCATCTGGGTCCCGACCGGGACAACGACCCCCTCCAAGAACACCTGTGTTCCTGGCGGGGGTCGCCCCCGAGGCCCGTGGAACAACAGGGCCTCGGTCTTGGGGAGAGCGACGCGTAACCCCAGGGCACGGATGCGGTCGACCACGAGGGATGTTCCCACCGTGGCCAAGCGCACCGTCTCCCTGAAGTCCCTCCCCTTGGCCACGACTAGGGTGTCATCCGCGTAGCACGCCACCCGCATACTGGCGGAAAGCGTGCCACGCAGCACCCAGTCGTTGCCAATGTTTCACAGGATTGGTCCTAAGACGGACCCCTGTGGAACCCCGCAGGAGACGCGACGGTGCCTCACTCCGTCGCGTCCTACTACCAGGACCTCGCGGTCCCGGAGGTAGTCGGCCAGCAGCCTCCGCAAATACAGGGGCACTCCGTGATAGCGGAGTGCCTCCTGTATGGTCCCATGTGGGAGGCTGTTAAATGCGTTGGCAATGTCGAGAGACACTGCCAACGCCCTGTTCCCCTCTGCGACCGCTTCCTGCGTCCATCCCTTAAGCCAGAGCAGGGCGTCCACCGTTGAACGCCCCGCCCTGAACCCGTACTGGGCCTCCGACAAGTCGGGCCCAGTCCCCCTCAGGTGCCGGATGACACGGGAAGCGACCACCCTCTCCAACAGCTTTCCCGTGTCATCCAGCAACACAATCGGCCTGTATGCGGAAGGAGAGGACATCTCGACCCTCCTTCCGCAACAGGCACACCCTTCCAACCTTCCACTGCTTCGGGAACCGTCCGGACGTGAGGCACGCGTCGAACAGTCCCCGAAGCCTCTCACCCAAACTACCGCAGCAAATCCGCAAGACGTCCGGGAGCCGTCCTCTTGCGAAGACGGCTCACCGCCACCTCCTTCTCCGCCTCTGTGATTACCCGCGAGCCAAGTCAAGCCAAGCCGAGCCAAGGTAAGCGTGTGTGCGTGAGTGCAACTACTGCGAGACTAAAAATAAACAGTGCTACAAAAAAATATTTTTGATGGTAACAAATCAGTACTATTTATGTTAGCCAGAGAGGTGTCTACTATTCTATCTGAGAGCTTAGGTTATCAAAGTTATTTCTTCCGCAAGAACACAATCTCTGAATATTGGACTTTATGTACCTACACAATATAGAATATCGCGTATAGGCGGGTTGTAGTTATACAGTACAAAATGTCAATGGGTTCTTTAAGTCATTCGATAAAGAGCTAAGAATTTTGGAGCGAGTAAAAGGTACATTGTCCTTTTATTGTATCAGCCAGTGGACAAGCTCGCCGGTCGACTCACATAATATTTGTTCTGAAACGTTTCCTTGTCACCGAGACCTTCACCCCCTCAGGGTACAATAGTATCTGTATAGAAAGCACCGACTCAAGCGAACACATCATTTATTGTTAATTATTTTTCGCATTCAGATAAAGATTTTTGTTCGTGTCCTAGAGCTGGAGGTGGAGCTGGAGCTGCAGCCGAACATTATATAGAGCGTGTTTAAAAATTGACCTTGGTCTCGTCAGAGAAAAGTACATGTTGCCGTTGGGCGTAGGTCCAATGGCCATATTTACGTGCAAACGCCAAACGAGCATTTCTATGTTCTTTCTTCAACAACGGTACTTTGCGGGCCACTCTTCCGAACAACCCTGCTTCTACCAAACGTCGTCGAACGGTCCTCGCAGATACACCGGCTCAAGCGTTTGCCCCAAACACTTCGTGTTTCATTAAAATAGAGCCTAGAAACGGATCTTTCTTAGCTAACCTGGTTATCATTCTATCTTCTTGCGGAGTCGTTTTCTCGATCTTTTTGTTCTGGACACATTTAAAGCTGTGTTATAGCGCTTGAAACGCTGTGCTATCCTTCGGTATGACCGACCACGCTCGACAAACTTCATCATCATTTTTCGTAGTGTTGGATCGCAACTTTTATTTACGCCCATTTTTCTTCAAAATAATTCTCAAAACTTAAAATAAAAAATCTGGATTGCCGCCAAAACGTCCACGAAACAATAAGAAAAGAAACAAAAAAGTATTAAAATTCAAATTTTGAAATTAGAACGCAATACCTCAGTGTCCCTAATTAAATGTCCAGCCAGCATTCTTTGGACAAATAGCACTATTATAATCTATCAGCTATACTGTAAAGAGGTTTAATGTTTAAGAAGTTGTTATTGTTTGTATAATCGCGCACATAAATGGCTTATTACACTTACATGTAAAAGATATGGAATATTGTTAAGACTCGTTGGAAAATAAAAATAATAATTCACAATTTGGCTTAACTAAAGATTGTCCCTAATTAGTTGACCACGAGTGTATATATATATATATATATATTCGCGTAATCGTTCGCGCGGCGCGGGCGGCTGACACTTACGGGTATATGACTTGTCACTGTTTACTGTAACAAAAACTCTAACGACTCACAATTTAACTTGTTTGGCCAATCAAGCAAAGTTCCCACAAATCCGGACACGCCGTGAGTGACGAGGGTGTGTGTGTGTGTGTTTGTGTGTGTGCACTCACAGATTATCTTTTGTATATGAAAGGATTTTTCAATACAAGTAATACTAACGCTTTAGTAAAGCGCGCAAAGTTGTTTGTGTAAACATAGGAAAGGCGAGCTCGGGAACATCTCACCTAACAATAAAACGGGCCATAAAGTGAACCGGGCCGCTCCAACCGGGAGGGGGCGCTGCACACCCGACCTATGGGTACCGTATCATGGTTGTACTAGCTCCTGCGAGTACTTTTCGGCGCCCGCCCGCCTAGCTATATACATAGTATATACAACCCTCAAATTTGTAAAATCTGTCGCCGAACACGCGGTGTTTACTGCGATATAAACTATTCTCGAGAACCTCTTAATATCCTAGGAGTTCCGTGAGCTCGCCTTCGACCCCATCATCACTGACCAACGAATGAGGCAGTGGTCGAATTCTAGAATTTTGTAAGAAATCGTAAATAAGTAGGTGACATTTTCAGATGGTCTGTATCGGTGAGCGGCGCCCGGAGGTCATAGTTACAATTATACTTATCAAGTTGTAACCTAATAATTCACCTCAAATTAGTCATTTAGAAAATCTGTATCAAAATACTTTTACTATTTTTACTAAGACTGACGTGGTTTTGACAAATTATGAACCGCGACCGCGTCCGCGAACGATTCGAGGACCACCGACTGCGGTCGAAACTATAGTCGGAACCTACTGACTTATTACGTGAGTGATTCCCGCGCTTTATACATTCATAACACTTGATGTATAGTGTTTGCTGTAACACTGTGTATGCGTCCATTCGAGTTAATTTGTTGTTTGTTTGTTTCACACCTGTCGTGTGACCGCCATCTATCGGCTGAGTAAGCACGTTTTACTGACGCCGCGTACAAGGTATCTGAGCATCTTGCATTTTGGCTTTTCCTCCTTATTTTATTACTTTTCTTTATATTGCTTCTAGTTGTCCCGTTCCCCTCCTCCCCCACACCCCTCCTCCCGAACGTAGGTACACGAACCGCTGCGCGCGCGAACCGGCGCCACATCAGTCGGCCGGTGTCTCCGGGGACTCGTAGAGCCGCCCCGACGTTCACGAGGGTCCCGGACACTGGCCAGCGAGTGGTCGCCGTCGCCAGTGCACGCCAGTGCGCGGTCTGTGGCTTCGGTACAGTGTCACTGTACTCAACCGAACTGGCTACGATTGAGGAAACAAGACGGTCCATATTTTATTCAGCTACGATAAAGTCCTGTGAGTCACAATTATACAATAACAAGTTTTATTACTATAATTCTAGTTATAAAAACTAATAAAATTGTTCTAATATTAAAAATAACGTTGTTGAGAGTTGTAATAATTTGAATGTTGGCCTAAAAAACACGGACTCTAGAGAGTTTTAGTTAGTTGAGTGAATTACACAAGTACCACCCAACTACTACTTACTTAAATAAAAGTCACACAAATGTCACTTTTACTCAAAAGTATGAGTTAACCTACACAGAATACTTGTACCCGTGGTAAGTTTCTCCAGGAACGAGTTATGTTTACCAATAATAGCATACGAGATACCTAAGGGTCAGTCACACGGCGGACGCGCGCGCACGAGCGATCTGATCAGAGCGAACGCACCAAAATATATCTCACGTCAGGCTCTTAGCGAGGGCCCCGCCCACCCCTCCGGGAAACAGGCACGATGTCATCGCCCTTTAGTACATAAGGTAACATGTGAATGACAATGACAGACGGCTGCTCTCATGTGAGCCTCGCGCTCGACCACCTGTTAAAGCCGTCGGGAGTGGTCGAACGCTCGCCTCCTGCTGTGACCTCTCCAGTGTGTACCATGGCGGCCGCGTCCCCGTGATACAGCTCTGTTCTATTTGATACTACACAACCTGGGAACTCGTCATATTCTCACGAATACGTAATCAATAATAGTCGAGATGTTTCCGTGCCCGCGTCGATCCCAACTCTCTCCACGTCGCCACTGCACGGGGGTGGGGGGGTCCGCGCGGGTCCTCCGCCATCCCCGCCGCGGCTCCCGGGAGACCACCATAGTTTTACTATTTTCGAGTAATTGCGAAAAGAAATTATCCAATTATTATTTTTTTTAATTGTTACCGGTGTTTGCGCACCCATAAATGTTTTACATATTTTTTTTGTACGATTAAAACTACATAATATCAAATATAGCCTTTAGACTGAAATTTTGATTTAAAAGTTTATTTGACTGGACTAGGAGACGGGCACGCGCGCCACCGGCGGTCGCGGTAGCGCGGTCCACCGACAGTCTCGGTAGCGCGGTCCACCGACAGAATCCAACCCAATATATCTTTGCACCCTTTAAATAATTTAAGTTTTTGCTAATATTCAGTGTGACCGCTCAATTCGATACTCGATGCAATAAACCATAAAACTCGTAAGATACTCGTAAATGGCAATAAATTATCAAAGATAAAAATGACAGACTTCTATTTGTCGTATGTGTCCGAAGCACAACGCGACCGCTGAAAGCCGTCAACTACTTGTGAGAACCCGCTGTCACCAACAACTGCGCGTGTTCGATTCTGCCGCCGCTCATATTCCCCGAGCGCGAGCTCGCAATCGGCGTCACAGTGTGTTGGCAGTAGGACAGTTGCGTTTTAATCGAAGACACCAAATACCTAGAGTTGACAAATACCAATTGGCTCACATGTAATGGTGGTGTGGTGCTGTGGCGCGGTTACGTGCGGTGCTACATTTATTTATTACTAGCTGCACCCGCGGTTTCACCCGTGGATTACGTTTTACGGTTTACGGTTTTACGGATTTTCCCGCTACCTCAATGATCCCACGGGAACCATACTTTTTCCGGGATAAAAGTAGCCGATGTGTTAATCTATTGTTTATACTATCCTACCAAATGTTATCGAGGTCGCTGTATCCGTTAGAGCGTGAAGAAGTAACAAACACACACACATACACACAAACTTTGCCATTTATAATATGAGTAGGATTTCTTTACATACAAGTTGTACTCTTTCATTTGTATTCATCTTTATAAGTGAAGGTGTGACAGTTCAATCGACCAGAATTAAGGACTGTCGTTCGGCTATTAGCAGTCGTGTAGATTGACACATTATGGTGAAAGTTTTCCCAAGTAGTTATTGGTTGTGGGAACTTGTCGGTCGGTATCAATGAATGGTTATAAAATGTACCATGGACAATATTGTAAGTGGTCGAGTTTAATGCGATAACCCCTGCTACTCAGGGTGTGAGGGCACCGTTTGACCCTGTTGAGGAGCAGTTGAAGTATAATAACTGACGGAGCCCGCGGCCATGACGACAACAGCACTGTTAACGTTTACCACCGCGCGGAAACGAACTACAGCGAATCGTTTCCATGAACTGCTATGAAACAATGATATAATATTATGTATAGATAAGGGCGTATGAACATAACTGTTCTGTGTAGGTACTTCGACATTTTCCCTCAAGTATTAAATATGCGTACTGCCAAAGATTGGAACTCGTTCCCGAGTCTGTGTTTCCCGATAGATAACCAAGGATTGGAACTCGTTGGCTGAGTCTGTGTTTCCCGATAGATAACCAAGGATTGGAACTCGTTGGCTGAGTCTGTGTTTCCCGATAGATAACCAAGGATTGGAACTCGTTGGCTGAGTCTGTGTTTCCCGATAGATAACCAAGGATTGGAACTCGTTGGCTGAGTCTGTATTTCCCGATAGATAACCAAGGATTGGAACTCGTTGGCTGAGTCTGTGTTTCCCGATAGATAACCAAGGATTGGAACTCGTTGGCTGAGTCTGTGTTTCCCGATAGATAACCAAGGATTGGAACTCGTTGGCTGAGTCTGTGTTTCCCGATAGATAACCAAGGATTGGAACTCGTTGGCTGAGTCTGTGTTTCCCGATAGATAACCAAGGATTGGAACTCGTTGGCTGAGTCTGTGTTTCCCGATAGATAACCAAGGATTGGAACTCGTTGGCTGAGTCTGTGTTTCCCGATAGATAACCAAGGATTGGAACTCGTTGGCTGAGTCTGTGTTTCCCGATAGATAACAATTTTGCAGTTATCACGCCTCGAGCGACAAATCGTGACGGAGTTGAAAACCTTCAACTAAATATGTCACAGTTTCTCATTGCTTCCTTTTGCTAATTGACGGCTCCAGTTTATATAAAGAGGGGCCGTTTAATTCTCAAAATTATTTATGACTAGCTGCGCCATGGGGTTTCACCCGCGTGGACTTCGGTCTTCCCCCACCTCAACTGAACTACACTTTTCCGGGATAAAAGTAGCCTATGTGTTATTCCATGGTATAAGCTATCTTCATTGCAAATTTCATAAAATTCCATTCAGCCGTTTTAGCGCGACGGAGTCACAAACATACAAGCGGCACACGGCAGACCAACTTGCGTATTTATAATATTAGTGAAATTTCGAAATATAATTTGACACCAAATAAACCTAAAAATGTTATAGAGCCAATAAGGAGGTATCACTGTAATATACGTGTGAAATGAGTCTCGTAACTTCTTCTACAAGTAAAACCTTCTCTCGGGGCTCTCGGGTGATGCGACAGGCGCGCGTGACTCGCGAGTCGCGCCGCGCCGACAGTTACCGATCGCACTCGGGTGATGCGACAGGCGCGCGTGACTCGCGAGTCGCGCCGCGCCGACAGTTACCGATCGCACTCGGGTGATGCGACAGGCGCGCGTGACTCGCGAGTCGCGCCGCGCCGACAGTTACCGATCGCACTCGGGTGATGCGACAGGCGCGCGTGACTCGCGAGTCGCGCCGCGCCGACAGTTACCGATCGCACTCGGGTGATGCGACAGGCGCGCGTGACTCGCGAGTCGCGCCGCGCCGACAGTTACCGATCGCACTCGGGTGATGCGACAGGCGCGCGTGACTCGCGAGTCGCGCCGCGCCGACAGTTACCGATCGCACTCGGGTGATGCGACAGGCGCGCGTAACTCGCGAGTCGCGCCGCGCCGACAGTTACCGATCGCACTCTATTTTCTTGAAATAAATTTCATTTCATTTGAAATTGAAATCAACATTTAGTGAAAATCAATATGTTTCATTATTGTCAAGTAAACGTAGAAACGATTTGACGGACAAGCAGCAGAACTGGCTTTGTATACATTTTAAATTTCGTATTTATAAGCTTAATCAATATAATACCGTTCGGTATAATACTGACCGGTTGGCGCAGTTGGTAGCACTCTGCCTTCCGAGTCGCCGGTCCCGGGTTCGATTCCCGTGGACCCTTCGACATTTGTGTGTATGAACATGACTGTTTGATCTGTGTCTGGGTGTTTACATACAGCGTGTACATCACGTGTACACACGGTCGTAGATACAGTGTGTAGTAGTAATTAACATATTTACTCATCGTTTTCTGAGTGACGGCCATAATCGTTAATCTAAGTAGACCTGGACTACAACGGGATCATATTACTATATCATAACCAAACATTTATTCACCGTTTCGGTGACATCCTACTTTTCACATTTTACAAACAAACTTTATAAATGGCGTATTTTCCCTTGAATCGTTTGCCATATACATATAAAAGTGGCGCCCGACGTGGGCTCCCAGTACACCATCGCTCACGGTCGCTCCACACGCAGAGAGCATGTTTCCGACCTGGGTGTTGACGAATTTGTAAAAGCTTTTATAGCATGCAATAAAGGTTTTATAAATGTGGTATAATACCCTTTTCAAGATAAACATAAACCGAAGGTAGTTGTGAAAAGCTTAAACCTGTAGTCGATAAAGAGGAAGTGGCGCCTGATGGGCGGAGTTCCCGCGGTATCGCACACAGTTATGATGCACGCGTTTTGGTGGTCGATACTAGTGTATATGTAAACACGTAAACTTACTTCGGTTGGTGGCCGTCTGTGTGAACAATTGGTTTGGATGAATTCAGTGTTAAATATTCTGCTGAAAGCATTTTACATTGTGGTGACAGTTGAACAATATTCCAAACCACGATTATGAAATATTTCATAATTCACATAATGGACGATATTGTCGCCTGGTTACTTATTGTATTTACGGTTTGACCTGGAGCCTTCAACTGTTCTTCTTACAGGAGTCCGTGGAATACATCACTAAAGCTTTTTTAAATCGTAACACAGAATTGTTTGCTCATAGCAACATGATTGCCAACAGTCAGCAGCAGCAGTAAGGGCTGCTCACATCACGGCGCTGCGATAACAAGCCAACATATCACAAATATTACTATACAACTATTTGTAAATAAATTGTTGGCTTCTTATTATAAAAATAACGTCGAGTCTAAACTAAATATATTGATTTATTGTTTCAAGTAAATCTACAGCTAATACTAGTTATATTCGCAGAGCGATGTCGGTGACGGCGAGCGTGCTGGCTCGCAGGTTCGCTCCACGTACGGATGCAGTACAAGTAACATTATTTACAGAGATTACAATTCTCTGCGAAAAAAATATGGTGAGGCCGTTAGTTAACTTTGATAGTGGAAAAACCGCAGTCCACGCGGGTGAAACCGCGGGGCGCACACAGTTTTAATGTAAATAAAATAGGATTTAACGAACAATTCTGGTATCAACGTATAGGTTCGTTTACGTATAACATTGCGACATCTTGTCGGGCCCACACGTCGGTCCCACGTGCCAAATACAATAAAACATGACATCGAGCACCCTTGCATGTCTCGCAGCACCCGCGGCCGCCGCGTGCCGCGCGCCGGGACTGTGGCAGGGCCCGAGCCGGAGTCGTACAACACGCTAAACCAATTTCCATTTATAAATTCATTCACGCGCTCTCAAGTTCCATCTCACCCGGTATTCACCTGACCTTTAAACTATGTCAATAGGCTTATCTGTGGGTAGGGTCTGATCTGTGACATCAACTGTCGTATAATCTGTGTGTTGTATCGCATTCTCGCGAGCCCAAGGGTGGGTGTTGGCGGGGAGGGGGGCCACTCCTCTTGAATATCAAATTGGAGGTAATTCAATGAGCGTTGATCACACGCGTGACTCGCTGGGGCAGTTCGGGGGTATAAGGAGCGAATATTTGATTTCGACTGATCTCTCGTTGGGATGATAGCCTCGAGGTGGCGTGGCCCACGAAACTCAAAAAATACAAAATCAAGTAGATAGTGTAGATTTATTAGTAAATAATAATTCTCAATTAATCTAATCTTATCCTCTGCTGCCGGAAACAAAAGATTTTTTCAGAAAACCACTATCTAAATTATATCAGGGGCACTTATTTGAAATGTGGAATTAAAATACAATAAACTAAACACAATAAACTTAGTTTATTGTGTTTAGTCAACAACAGTTGCACAACCCACTGACTGTTACTAGCCTATATGTATATCTGAAATGTGACTTCCGGGAGCTCCTGAGAACCGCTCGGGTACCGCATACCGCTTGTAGCAAACCCCAGGGCCTTCCCACCACCAGCTCCACGTCACCACTACGACAGTTAGCGTATATTCGCAGTTCCATTAGCTCTGTTGGAGAAGTCGGTGTGCCAGCACCGCCAGCACCGCCAGCACTGGCAGCGCCCGTGTGTCGAGCGAGGCGTGACGACGCTATGCCCACCGATCCAGTTAATAGAAAACTAATTTCAGGTTCAGCATATGTGGTTGACAACATAACGGTTGTTTTTGTAAATTAAATACCTGTAAATATATCATATTCATCATCATCCCAGGCCTCTCCGATCGCGCGCCACTTTGCACGAACCTCAGCTTCTTGCATCCGACTGCGAAGGTCTTCGCTCCACCTGGCCTGCATGTATCGATAGTTAGAATCCACTCTGCTGGTGCATGGATGCTCACGGATAACCACTTGCATGCTGCCGACATAGGTACATGGAAAGTCAGAGAGGCCACGGTTGATCGATTGAACTTGGCTCTTAAGCTTAACTGGGGCGATGTCAATCTGGTCAAGTTCAACACCACTAAAACCTAGGCGTCAGGTTTTTGTTAAATTAATAAGCTGATCTAGAATAACAATAACGAGAGTAAGAATGTTTTCATTTTTATGGGTAAAGATTAAGTGAACATTATAAACGGTTAAACATAGTGAGTATTACACACCTCCCCGCCCCCCGGAGCCACAAGTTCATATCATATCGTCTTTGTCCGCGCTAGAATGTCAATTACTGCCGGCGCCGCGGGGTATCCGCGGGGAGCTCGTGTGCGGGCGCACGCGGACAAGTGTGGCACTGTGCTAGCGGGGCGGGAAGTGCAATAACGTGCACTTGCGCAGGGGCGAGGGAATTACGTTTTGTAATGCACTTGCATGCATTACCTACTATATGTATGCCATTTATTTGTAGGGATCGTTTATTGTGTTGGGGTAGGTCATTGTTGAAGTCGGGGGAGACCTTATTATTATTATTATGTTTTTCTTTTTGGCTCCGCATGCATATGTGTCAATTGTTTAGCACTCGGAGGCTGCGGAGGAGGTCCGGGGGGCGCGGGGGGGCGCGGGCTCGGAATGATTTGAAATGATAAATGTTATCGTTCACTGTTACTAAACATTATACAATGTATCATAATATCGTATCATAAAATGTATTTCTTGACTCAATAATTTAACAGACATGCATAAATATGACATTGGGACGTGCCCTGAACCCCACACTGGGATGAATCCTGTGGTGCGGGACTTCGTCTCTTCCGTTCCTTACAATATAGGTAGTATATAGAATTAACCATCATATATGAGGGGGCCCTTTTTAATTCTTTTTTGTTTTTATATTAGCCAATTTATGAACGTGAGTATTTACCGTTTATGTTTGGTTTCAGGTAATAGAGCTGAGCTGAGCTGAGCTGAGCTGAGCAACACGTGTTTGATGTAACCCGAGGTATGGGAACTTGTTTAGACTTTGCCATTGTTATCAATGTGGCGATTTACAGATGTATCAAAATGAAATTAAAATTTAAGTTCAAATTCAAAATATTTAATTAGTGATGCACAGGTTTATAATCGTAATATAGATGTCAGAATAGTGCAACACTTAATACAAGCTGCGAACGGCCATGTCGGCATACAAATAATGATGGTTAACAAATAAAATAATACCTACAATTAAATAGAATTACATAAAAATAAAATTATTTCATTTGCGGCAGATAAACCAAATACGGTATAATCTCACTAATCCGGCACCCCCCGCCCGCACCTCCCTCGTCCCTTTACGCCTGTGCGGTCCGTCCCCGCGTCGTCATCTAGCAATCTAACCTCAAACCTTATCATGAGACATGTTACAGTTACAATAAAACCTGTCGAACAAGAACACAAATATATACATACGCACATTATATTCTCTTTATTAAATGATTTATTTTATTTATTATGTTTTTTTTTCTATAATCCAGTAATCCGAACATTCCAATAATCCGGCACCCTCTGGTTTTTAATAGTGCCGGATTACTGAGATTACACTATAATTCAATATAGTACAAGAATCAGTCAAACAAGTTCAAACATTACTTGATTTGATAATTGCAAAAAGTCTTTATTGGAATAAATTGTATCGTCAATGAACATTTTCAATAATTATCGTGTACAATGTGTCAACTCGACTCTCTCGGTAATTGGTTTGGAAATGTTATTATTATAACCTCATTCTCCTGTATTTTTAAGTTTCCTCGACATCGTAAAAACTAGGAGGGGGGGGGGGGGGGGGGGGGGGGCGTAAGTACTCTTACAAATATAATAGTTTTCAAGATCGGTCAACGGTCGGCTTAGAGATCAGATACATAAAAAAATATACCGTGAAACATAGAACTTCCTCCTTTTTATAAATCGGTCAAAAATCTTGTTTGCGGAGAAGTACTCGCAGCAAGTGTCACGACAATCTGACAGGCGGAGTGTCTAACCTTGTAGGCGGCTGACTCCGTGTCACAGATAAACCCTGATCGTGTATAATGTGATCCAGGTGCTCCATCACTCTCCCGGCTACGGGTCCTCTCGTCTATCACAGTGTATCGATTGTGTTAGTCAGGTCGTCTGTGCACCTTCATTTGTAACCAACATCACTTGTAAGAATCGTGACTTGAAATTGTCTTTACAAAATTGATTTTGAAATTGTAATATTTTTTCACATTGCTTGATTCGTTTCATCCCACAAGCTATTTACCAAAGTTGGTTTACTTTGCAAAGAACATAATTATGCTCGCCGGCTTCCCGCGGGTGGAATGTTCGCCTTTCGTGATACAAAGTTCGTAAATGATTAATTGTCTTTTTTGCAAACGGCCGTTGGTAGTTATTTGGCTGAAGCTTGGGGAACGGCGCGGTGAGATTCGTGCCCCATAACGTGTAATACCTAAGTTAACTAAGCTAACAGTGAACTGAATAAATACTTGAAATGCCAAAAAAGTGCAGATTTATTTAGACACAACAGCACTAATGATAATAGCGGTTTTTTCTTATTATTCCTATAGTACGATAACTCAGATATTAAATTAATTTATCTGTCTCATAGCTGTAGTACGAGGTCCGATCTCTTTGGTTTGTTTTGTTGGAATATAAAACAATTCTACTTCAGAAAGAAAAATGTATGAAAATGTGAGTCGGTGGTCGAAAAACTACCAGCGCGAGACAGATCAACACGATATTGCGACCATATCACTGTGTATCTGTACACAGCATATACATCTCGTGTCGCGGACACGTTGTTGTTCTGATCGAGCGATCTCCTTCGTTTGTTTGCTTGCCATAAAAAGTTGTTCGAAAAACAACTTCGGTATTATAAAGCTTTACGTAATGATGTTAGATTCGCGGCGGGTGGGCGGGTTCGCGGACACGTGACGTCGAGTCAGTTCGCGGACACGTGACGTCGAGTCAGTGCGCGGAGCGTCCGTCGACTCAAATACTAGTATATATAATACTCGTAATATAATGTAATACGGGTCGTATATGGGTTACTGTTTGGTGACGTGGTGGTGGCCGCGCCGTGCGCTGTCACTAGAAATGGTAACTCTGGATGTTGTGGCGGGAGTTTGAAAATGTCAAGATATAAAATATTATCAGGAGGGTATCGTTGCCCGCTATGTGACAGAGGAGGTCATTGTACGCAGTAAAGCCTTATCACTAAAACACAATCATCAAATATTCAATCCCGTTGTCACAGATAAGATAGTAGTAGCTGTTACTGCAATAAATAGGTCCCTTAAGAAAGGGAGCGCCCTCATTAAATGACTATGGCCCTTGTTAATGAAGATTTACGATCTGAATTGCCGTGGTTAAATATTTACGTTCTGTTAGAATGGCTTTATATGGGGAAAATGAGCTTTAAAAGTTAAGCTTGTACTTTATGTTTGAAAGAACTTTAAAAATTTGTTAAGAGCAAGTATCGTAGGCGGCGGAACTAGTATGTAATAATGTAACTAACTTGTTATCAACTCAATTAATGATGCTTCCTTACAACACTGTTATGTATTCTTAAACAAACCTTTAATTGTTGACTACCGATCCGCGCCGACGTCACACGGGTAAATAAATAAAAAATTATAAGTATCTCTTATTTAATAAAAATAAAATAAGATATAGCCTTTGTCAGCCGGGATAGTGTAGTGTGTGTAGCTACCCAACAGTAAAATAATTTCCCAAATCGGTTCTTGGAATGTCACATGTCTGCTATGTGGTCACTGCTGGACCTATGTGGTCACTGCTGGACCTATGTGGTCACTGCTGGACCTATGTCCATGTATGTGTCCGAGTACGCTAGGCATAACGATCTACCATTCATTTACAAAAGCAGTTGAAACCCTTCCGCAGCCAGCCCTGGTCACGTCGTCGGTCCAACCTCGACGGTGGCCGTGTCACGCCGCGCTCGCCACTCCATGTGAGAGACACCAACGGCTATCGGTTCTATCCCGCGGCTCCACCCGCGTGGACTACGGTTTTCCCGCTATCGGAACTATACTTTGTTCGGGATAAAAGTAGCCTATGCATTGCTCCAGGCTTTAAACTATCTCTATTACAAAATTTCATCGTAATCAGTGCGGCCGTCTGAGCGTGAAGGATTAACAGTGGTTTTTGAATTATTTGCGTATCTCACGGGAACAGCAATTATTTCCAGATGATCCCCAAGTGTTAACCCGGGGTCCAGGATCCGCCCGCGCAGCCAGTTCATCATGATACCGAACAAGTTCTCTTACTCGTCATTTTACCCGACTTCATAAAAAGGAGGTTACCCAATTCGACCGTATATATGTTTTTTTTTATATGTGTGTTCTTGAGTTATACTCCAATAACTGAAAAGTGCTACGCGTATCTGGATGATATTATTGTCGCGGTTGAAGACATCGCAGAACACACAATGACAATTAATTGATCCCGTGAGTAGCAAAGGTCACTGAAAAGGGTGAAAAAAATTTTTTTAACAAAACATGCAACCGACTTCAACACTCAAAAGTGTGATATAACTTGTCGAAGTCGGTACCGTGAGCACAATACTGTTATGATAGTTACTTTTGTGTGAACTATCACGGTACCGACTTCAACAAGTTATTTCACACTTTTGAGTGTTCAAGTCGGTTGCATTTTTTGTT
The DNA here is from genome assembly GCA_934044485.1 of Apeira syringaria. Classification (NCBI taxonomy): domain Eukaryota; kingdom Metazoa; phylum Arthropoda; class Insecta; order Lepidoptera; family Geometridae; genus Apeira; species Apeira syringaria. The sequence continues at coordinate 20,143,647 of OW203665.1, read as the reverse complement.
AAAACATTTTTGTACTAGTAAATAAATTATAGGCCTCGGTATAGTTTAGTGTTATAATTATCTAAATTATACCTTAGTTATTTATATATATTTTGACTAATTACGTTCATTTTTATAAAGTTGTACGATTTAAAGTAGATTGTATTGATTTCGTGTGATCGGTCGAGACTTCGACGGCTTGCTTGTGATTTGTTCAAGAGGACTTGACCAATCACAAGCAAGAGTATAACAGTGGGGGGGTAAGCGAACAGGCAACGCATTTTGGAAGTATGCCGCCATTCGTTTTTCGACATTTGTCTGAGTAACTTGTATCGTGCCGCTGTAGGCTTTGTTAAGTAAGATTGTACCTCTAAATATATATAGCAATAGCAACTAAAGCAATAAAGCTGATTTTCAAGTTCACAAAGAGTGTTTTTGATTCAAAGTCCGAGCTTCTGAGTGTTGAACCAGTGCGGTTAATACTAGATATCCGTGTAAGACGAGCGAGAGGACGCGACGGCCGTCTCGCTCGTTATGGCGGCCGCGTTCACTGACAGCTGTTGTGACTTTGACAATATAAAACTTTACTTACACCTGTGCAAAACCGAATATACGTTGGTCAGGAGCCGTATAAATGTGAAACGAGGGTAGGGTCCGATACTGCAGAGTTATTATACGACATGACCCCTACCACGGGCTTAGTATTCGCTCGTCACAAGCGAGTAGAATATTAGGAAAACCGAGGAGGAAGAATCGATCATAAATCATGTGCCGTATCGTGATCTAATCGATGTAGCGTCGGACGAACTTCGATACCGTGAGTGTTAAAACTGTGACATTCACTATTAAACTTAAACATTTGTCTAAATAAGATAAGTGGAACCCTTTGTCATACTCTTACAGCCCGCTTTTGCAAAAAAAAAATAGTTTTTACTTCAGCCTCTGAACGCAGCAGTAAACGATTTAACATGATGCTGTGAAAATATGCAAAGTAATCGTTACTCTTAGCGCCTTTTCCCCCACGAGTACTCGATCAACTGACTAGTATATGTTTGTTAATATATTAGTAAGTGTAGCTGCGCTCGTGGTAGGGGTGCAATATGTACAGAGGCCGGTCACCCGAGGCGTACCTCAGGGTCCTGTAGTGTGAAGTGCTGTTTCATGTTAATAACAAGTTGGGACGGTGTTTTGTTTTGCCTTCAGATAGTTTATCCAAAAGAGATTTTCCAAACTCGTGGAAAGAGTGAGGGGTGCAGAAGTTCGATCGAACCGCCTTGAAGCAGAGACCAAAACGCCTTGCTCGGGGGGGAGGGGTTTCGATCGAGTTTTTGTGCCGATCTTTACAACGAAGCTTGAACGCTTTGTTATAAGGTAGATATAGGCCCTTAATCCTATGCATTTGTTAAGGTTTCACTGCTACGAGTACATCGGCAAATGCTGCATACGAGCAGGTATATACAAATCTAGTGATTTAATGTTAAATACTTCATTTAGACATAGGTACTTCCGCATGTTTCCTGGAGGGCAGGCAGAGATAACATTTTCATTTATTTATTCATTTTGATCGGTTTTATTTCGTTCACCGGTCAATCAAAACAATGATTGACCTTAAAATATGTCACGAAGGCAAGAATAAAATTTATTTCAAAAATGAAAAAGTTGTACCTTGCATTAAACAAATCAACAGGCTCAGTGTATTTAGAATTGAAAATAATACAGACTCTGATAAAGAAAGAATGTCGTCTATAGTTTGTGGAACACAATTCCACATGAAGTATTAAGTTGTTTCGTCTAGATACAGTACGATGAGGCGCCTGCGGTTTGACGCGTGATACGAGCTCACAGCAGTCCACCCCACCGAGAACGATTGTTGGAATGAATAAACTCTGTAACTGGATCTGATGCGGTTTTATTTCTATATATTTTACATTATAATGTATTATCTCAAACTAGTACAAAACATTATAACCGGCGTTCGACCAGAGTAGGAATAGACAAAGGCGCAGAGACAAGTAGTAGTAGTCTGTGTGGGCTGCGTTCATGGATTATGTTATTCCAACATCCTCCCTTAACATAATCCCATGTTCTCAGAGCAATACTTAAGCTTAGGATGTGTCGTAGCTTTTGTCAGAGCATCTGCAACCATTTCTCCAGACTGTATGTAGCGAACTTCCACCAGGCCGCTGCTTATCTTGTCTCTAATGAAGTGATGCCTTACATCTATATGCTTTGTCCTAGGATGGAAGATGTCAGTACCTGAAAGTTTTATGCAACTTTGATTATCACAAAAAATTATTAATGGTTCAGCTTTTATAGCTGGCCAAAATTCTTCTTGTAGTTGTCTCAACCACAACCCTTCCTGTACACATGAAGACAGAGCCATATACTCTGCCTCAGTTGTAGATAATGCTACAGTAGGCTGACGCTTGGAGTTCCAGCTTATGGATCCTCCCTGAAAGATATATGTATATCCAGTACATGAGCGTCTATCGTCCTCAGAACTTGCCCAGTCAGAGTCACAAAATCCATATGGCATGGTCTCATCCTGTGACTATTTGAAAGTCAGCTTATAATCTTCTGTGCCCTTCAAATATCTCATAACACGTTTCAATGCAATCCAGTGTTGCATCTCCGGCTTACTGTTGTACTTACTAAGTAAGTTGACAACATAACTAATATCCGGTCTAGTGACTTGTGATATGTACAATAAACAACCAATTATTTCTTGATAAGGTATATCACTCAATATATTTTTAGTATTTTCACTATTTAATTTCACATTTGGATCCATAGGGCTTCTCACTGGTTTGCAGTCTGACATACCATATTTTGCTAAAACTTCAGTAATGTATTTCTTTTGATCTAGATATATGATTTTGTTTTCTCTGTCTCTCTTCAAATGTAATCCTATGCAATAAACTAACTCTCCAAGGTACTTCATTTGGAATCTCTCATATAATCTATCTTTGATTCCTTGAAAATGAGTATCATTATTACATAGTATGATTAAATCGTCAACATAGGTTGCTATAAATGACATATTGTTAGTATCAGTTATTCGATAATATATACAGGGATCAAGTCTTGAACGCAAAAGGCCTAATTCTCTCAGAGCTGTATCCAGCTTTCGATTCCACTGTCTGCTTGCTTGTTTCAACCCATACAATGACTTTTTTAGGAAACATACATACTCTCCATTTTCATAATTAGGTGGTTGTGTCATATATATCTCTTCTTCAATATCCCCCTGAAGAAATGCTGATATGGCATCCATCTGATAAATATTTAAATCATACTTTACTGCAAGAGCAAATAGATATCTCAGTGATGAAAGTCTTACCACAGGTGAATAAACTTCAGTGTATTCTACACCTTGCCTTTGAATACACCCTTTTATAACTAATCGAGCTTTGTATTTCACCACCTCACCTTGTTCATTGGTTTTTGTTTTAAAAACCCACTTACAGGGGATAGCACGCTTATTAGAGGGTAAATCAACAAGCTCCCAAGTATTATTTTTTAGTAAGGATTGGTATTCTTCATCCATCGCCGTTTGCCAGTGTTTTGCCTCCGGGCTAGACAATGCCTCATCAACTGTTAATGGGTCTTGCAGACGTGTCACACACATGAAATTACTGCCTTTTCGATGAAATGATTCTGCTCTCTGTCGAGGTCTTAGAGTAATATTTCTAGAAAATGTAGCACTTAAGTCATGCCCACTGTCGGGTTGATAAGTTTCATCACGTTGGTGGGTCTCAATACTAGTTTCCTCTTGAGTGTACTCTCCGTTGTCGTTAATGCAGCTGCCATAGGAGCAGGAACTTTGTGGTGACGATGAGATTTCTATGTCACTTGTATTAGTTAGGGTATCATTGGTTTTTACACTTTCTGAAGGTGAAGATATCTCAATTGATGTTAGTTGTGGTGCTTGCCCTACTGGCACATTTCTAAAGGTGTTTGAAGTCTCAGTTTCTAAAAATATGACATCTCTACTAATAACAAACTTCTTGCATTTATTGTCATATAGTCTATAACCTTTTGTGTTTTCACAGTATCCTAAGAATATCATCTCTATGGATTTTTTATCCCATTTTGAGCGTCTATGGTTAGGCACATGTACCATGGCTTTAGTGCCAAAAATCTTCAGATGAGAAATGTTAGGTTTTATTCCGGTCCATTTTTCTTCTGGTGTGATTTCATCCAGAACTCGAGATGGTGATCGATTTATCACGTAAGCTGCAGTAGCCACAGCTTCAGCCCAAAATCCTTTGTGTAATTTTGCATCAAATAGCATGCTCTTTGCACGTTCCACGAGACTTCTGTTCATACGTTCTGAAATTCCATTTTGTTCCGGTGTATACGGTGTTGTTCTCTGGTGTATAATCCCAGAGTCAGCCAAATACTTTTGAAAAACGTTATTGCAATATTCAGTGCCATTGTCTGTTCGAAGAATTTTGATTTTTCTGTCGAGCTGGTTCTCTACTTGATTTTTAAAATTTTCAAATATTGTTTTTAAATCCATTTTGTTCTTCAAAAAATATACAAAGACTTTTCGTGAGTAATCATCAATAAAGGTAATAAAATATTTTGCTCCCCCCAATGATGGGCTCTCCATAATGCCACACACATCAGAATGAATAACTTCTAACAATGCCTTTGCTCTAGAACCATTACTGGGAAATGGAAGTCTAGTTTGCTTTGCTTCTATGCATGACTCACATGTCACATGGCCTTCATTGCCATTTATAATAATCCCTTCTGTACAACTTTCTAGCCTTTTGACATCTGCTATATTTAGATGGCCCAATCGTCTATGCCACACTTCAATGCTAGCAGAACTTTTAGCCATTGAAGCATAATATGAAGAAGCATAATTTACATTTAACTTGTACATATTATTAATTAATGTTGCCGTAGCTACCAATGAGTTTTTTGAATTATATATCTCACAACCAGTGTTTGTAAATTGTAGTTTGCAGCCATTCTTGGTTAATTGACTAACAGATAGTAAATTTGTGCTTAGCTCGGGTACAAACAAAACATCTCTCACCTGTATCTGATGCACATCATTGCCAATAACAGTGCTAAGATTCACATTACCCATTTTCTGCACGGAGACCACATCATTGTTAGCAACAGTTATCTTCTGTATTGATGATGGTCTTAGTTCATACATCCAATTGAAATGTCGTGTCATATGCATTGATGCCCCCGAATCAATGTACCAATCATTCTCATTTACTGAGCTGTAAGCTGAAAAGATAGTCGAAAAAACATTATTATTATTATTATTATTAGGATTATTCTGTTCAGTACACTGATTTTTATAATGGCCATATTGGTTACAGTTGTAACATCGGGGTCCTTTGCCTTTCAGTTTCTGCTGATTTTGTGGAGTTAACTTGCTAGTTTTGTTTTTTGTGTAGAAAACAGCTGCTTCAGAAGCCTTAACATCCTGTAAAAGTTTTGTTTTTATAAGGTCAGATGAAATTTTTATGCCTGAATGTTCCAGAGCAAGGTACATTGGCCTATAGCTTTCTGGCAACCCAGCCAGCATCAGAGTACCCAGCCATTCTTCGTCTACTTTAAAACCAATATTTCTTAGCTTATGTGCTGTTGAGAGAATTTTATTGACGTATTCTTCCATAGTACTGCAATTATCCAATGACGTGTTGATTAAATCTTTTAGTAAACCAACTTTTCTCGAAAGCCCGGAGTCTTCAAATGCCTTTTGCAAGTTCAACCATACCTCACGTGCACTTTTCGCTTCTTCAATATGTACAAAGTTCACGGGGTCGACGAGCAAAATTAATTTAGACTTAGCTTTTACGTCTTTTTTCGGATCAACATCTTTGGGATCATTTTCTATACACTCCCACAATTCCTCATGCTCGAGGTACGTTTTAACCGCAAACTTCCAGATATTATAGTTTTCTCTGCCGGACAATTTCTCGATTTGCAAATTCGAAGTCGCCATGTTACTGGTGTTGCAGATTTTGACACTAACTAGAAGTTAAATCACTTTCAATCAGAGGTTTATAGAATGGCCCATAACCTGTTGGAATTAATAAACTCTGTAACTGGATCTGATGCGGTTTTATTTCTATATATTTTACATTATAATGTATTATCTCAAACTAGTACAAAACATTATAACCGGCGTTCGACCAGAGTAGGAATAGACAAAGGCGCAGAGACAAGTAGTAGTAGTCTGTGTGGGCTGCGTTCATGGATTATGTTATTCCAACAACGACACTATGGAGAAACACAAGGTCTGCCTCCTCTCTACGCTGTTCCAATGGCAATAGATGATGGTGTTTGCAACTATCGATGTAATCATGAATATCGAGCTTGTGATTGAAATGTACAAAACAAAAAAAAAATTATCTTTATTGTTTCAACCCTGCTAATGTATGTTTCGTAGCGAGGATCCAGACCTGCGAAGCGCGCTCTCGCTGACTTCGCACGAGCGAACTATATAATGTTTTAAGAGTTTCGATGGTTTTGAAATCCTTTGTGATTCTAAAGACGATAATATCTTGTTTGAAACGTGTGTCTGAAGTAAATTTTTTCCCAGAATATAATATGTACAATAATGTGGTATGTCAAATATAAATGGGTGGGCACGTCATACTGTGTCCCAACGAGAATTAATATTATCGCGCGGAATACACAGTCTCGGTGACATGACTTCTGTGTCTCCGGGACCCTGGGTTCGAATCCCGGCAGGGGCAAACATTTGTGCGATGAGTGTAGATGTTTGTCCCGGGTCTTGGGTGTTTGTGTGTGTCCATGCCTCCCGCGCCCGCGCCGTTTGCTAGGATCGTAGCTTGTGCTTGTGCAACATCGTGCAGGTCAGGTTGATACAAACAGACGGAGCGACGCTGAGATATCTCTCGCAGGAGAGATTCACTTCATGTTTTAGAAAGCTTGTGTTTAATTTGCAACCCTGTCGCGACCCCTCGCCCCCGCCCCCGCCCGCGCCCCCGCCCGCGCCTCGGGACCGCCCTTCGCACTCATCTCGTCTGCTGTACAGAATAAACGATAGCTAGTCTTGTAACTGTTGCTAAGTAATGTATGTGCTGGGTTCGCTACAGACGGGAGATTCGCCTGACCACTCGAGCAAATAAGATGTCCCTACTATGTATATAAGATATACCACGAGGGAATGGATTATATGGTTTCATATGTATTGCTTTTTTAATTAATTTAAATAATGTATGTCGCGATCCATACATATATCATGTTCGAACTGTACAAACTAAACGATCTGGATACAACCTACATGTATCCATCATAATATAATACCTTCACACGTTCCATTCAAGTTTTCATTAAATTGTTTACTTTGTGTTGGTTTCCAATCACCATTCATATATTTGTTTAAACTAAACGGTTTGTTTGTTTGTTTGCCCACAAATTCTATTTCTTTTCTTTGAATCTCGTATATATCATAAATTTCAAGACATTTCATGATAATTAATTTAACTTCAAGAAAATGACTCGACCTCTACCCACTTTAAGAGCTTAACAAGTGCTGGTGAGGCGTGTAAATAGCCTGCACCAGAGTGTACTTACGTACGTTTATGATTATATTTGCTTAATTTAAATTCAGACCTAAAATTATGGCTGATTTGCGCTGATTGATAAGGCCACAAAAACACAGTATACAATAGCTACAATATTTCAAGACGGGAACTAGAGCAGGATCTCCTAATTGGGCGCTTCTCGCGTGTGTGTCCGGCGGCCGGCCGGCCGGTAGCTATCTCTTCTTGTATGGTTGGCACACTAGCGATTCGTCACAACTAATACAAACTGCACGTAAATAACCGTGGTCGGGTTTATTTCGAGGATTAATTCAGATATTATGTACTATTTTGAAAATGAAAAAAATGGAGTAACAAAAGTATATCCCTGCACCGTGACACTGTTTTTTTCAACTTTTTATGATGAGTATTATTAATTTTTTTCAACAAGCGGGTGAAGTTAAATTATTTCTGTGTCTACCTCAAACTTTTTGGATTGACGTCACACGTTGACAGGCTCTCGCTAGCCAATCAGCGGGTGTCTTATTCGAGTTATATGCGTCATCACGAGACTTGGAAACGACAGGAAACGTTAAACGACAACAAATGCGAGGGCGCTGCGATATACCAGCGATAATATTGAGGGTTTACCAATTGGTATCGAAATATGAGACTCGTAAAATTGTACGCATATAAAATTAAAAAGCTATTGACACTTCACAGGTGCCGATGACATTACAGAGGCTTGCTGGTTTTTACAGGCCTAGAAAGTGGGAGAAATATGACGCGTGCTGATTAAAAAATATGTATACTTTACAGATGACAGACGGGCTCAAAATAAATGATTACGTCATTAGACTTCACTTTCCTTTCTTCTGCCGTCAGACACAGTCCGAGCGCGTTTGTCGTGGTCACGAGAACTTTTAATTAAGGAAAAACTTGTTCGAACAGAAATATTTTTTTATCAATAAATTAGCATAAAAAAATAAATTTTTGTTAGTATAAATATCTTGTTTTATCAGATTTAAAATTTAAAGAAACTTCTCAATTCGACTCAATGTTTTTTGTGTGTATATCACCCTGATCCTGAAGTGAAGTCCTGTTACACAATTATCTGTGTCAGCCAATTTTAGGGTTTTGTATTGTGGCGTGGGGTAGCGCGTGTTAAACATATATTTTAAGGCCTGAACGCGCCCAACGTGCTGTCCTTAAGGTAGCCCATCGGAACCCACTTCTCTACTCAACTAATGATTTGTATCTTGAGTGACAACATTGAAGAGTATATATTGTTAATTTAATTTAATTTAATTATATTGTAATAGTATATATTGTTTATGTTATTATTGGTTTAGCACGGCGAAACCTCGTCATGTACCGCGAACACATCCGCTGGAGAGTGCCAAACAGGCCCCTGAGTTTTACAGGCGGTTTTATACTACTCATACACACACATTAACCGACAGCTTAGTATTGTATCTGTTACACGTCACAACAGTGCTGTGTAAAAACCCCACGGCTCTTATCAAAGAGCTATGGCGACAATAAGCAGCTGATACAGATTGCTCTACAACGTTTACGGTAGCTGTTTCTCGATGTTTAAGCTATAGTTAGATATACATAGCTATAGTAAGGACCACATCAAATCACTCACACATGTCACGTGGACGACCTCCATTCCGGATCAACATTCGTGTCTCGGACAGTAGTAAAGTCCAAAAGCATTTGCGGCCACTAAAAGTGGCCCGTCTGTGAACACCAGCTGCACGAGAGCGGCGCGCCACTATTACATACAGTACCTAAGCGTCCCCGAGGACATGTATACAACATTTCTATTTGAAGGTTTCAAATAGAATTTATATTTTAATTAAACTGTGATCTGTTTGTGTAACGCCGCGCCCATATCTCGCCCTGACGCCACGTGTAGATGGAATGACACAAAACTTGCTCTCGATTATAATCTGATAATTAGTAAATGTTTTTGACTTTGAATTTAAGATAGTCAAACGCTTTAGCGAGTATTATACGCGATTGAATACTTCTGCACCGTCGCATTACATTAAAGTGTTCAATTATCTACCTTTAGTGTAAGAGTACAGCGACGGCGAACAAGGTTAGTGATTGCGCGGGAGTCGATTCTTTGAAGTTTCAATGGGAGATATCGACCGAACAGTTAATTACAAATAAACGTTTATTTCGAAATCTATCCATAGTTTTATTGGTAAACATTTTTCTTTTTTCTTTCTTACACACTCACACCCCCGCACTAGGATACCCTGTGTCGCGGGAGGCATTGACTCACACAAGCATCCAAGACCCGAGAACGAACATCTTTGCTTATCACAGAAATGTTTGCTCCGGCCGGGATTCGAACCCGGGGTCGCGGTTCCAAAGTCAGTGTCGCTGATCACTGAGCCACGACGACCGTCAATTTACTCTATGTTAATAGTTATAAGGGAGAATTACATATTCTGTACTTAGTCCTAACATGCGATCATTTCAGTACACCGCTGGAGTTGGGTGAGGTATCTCACAGCGGTGGCACCCTGGTACGATCGTGGTGTGTATAACCACAGGTGTAACCCTGGTACGATCGTGGTGTGTATAACCACAGGTGTAACCCTGGTACGATCGTGGTGTGTATAACCACAGGTGTAACCCTGGTACGATCGTGGTGTGTATAACCACAGGTGTAACCCTGGTACGATCGTGGTGTGTATAACCACAGATGTAACCCTGGTACGATCGTGGTGTGTATAACCACAGGTGTAACCCTGGTACGATCGTGGTGTGTATAACCACAGGTGTAACCCTGGTACGATCGTGGTGTGTATAACCACAGGTGTAACCCTGGTACGATCGTGGTGTGTATAACCACAGATGTAACCCTGGTACGATCGTGGTGTGTATAACCACAGGTGTAACCCTGGTACGATCGTGGTGTGTATAACCACAGATGTAACCCTGGTACGATCGTGATGTGTATAACCACAGGTGTAACCCTGGTACGATCGTGGTGTGTATAACCACAGGTGTAACCCTGGTACGATCGTGGTGTGTATCACCACAGGTGTAACCCTGGTACGATCGTGGTGTGTATAACCACAGGTGTAACCCTGGTACGATCGTGGTGTGTATAACCACAGGTGTAACCCTGGTACACTCATCGCACAAATGTTTGCCAATGCCGGGTTTCGAACCCCGTGTCCCGGAGACACAGGAGTCATGTCACTGACACTGACCACTGTGCCACGGCGAACGTCACTGTTATGCAGTTCTTGGAAGTATTATTGGTGCACGGGCCTAATAATTAATATCAACAGCGACTCGCTCATCAATTATTGTTCACTGTTATGTGACTTGTTTTTGTGTCTACACAACATTCAACTTACAATCATAAACGTCATGACGTGCGAAAAAAAGGTAAAAAACTGGAGGAAAATAAGCATTAATTTTTTGTGTGTGTACATTATCTAAAAACCAAATCTTAAACTCGATTAAAAAATTGGTATTAAATAATATAATATACATGCCAAATGCCGGTAACAGATAGACAAAGCACAAACAGCCACCAGTGTCGATCAGTGAAATATAATACTTTCTTTATAATGTATTTGGAATAATACCTAGGTATATATAACCATTGTACTTACATGTTATATAATTCAAGTAAATAAATACTACGGCAGAGGCAGCATTTTGGATACATTTATTACGTGACTAGTCACAGTGCCCTCGGCACATTTTGGAGTATTGGAAGGGTTACCATGAAACAATTAAACGCGGCAGTGGAGAGGTTCATTCTCATACAACCAATACTGTTACTCATCACGATTGCGTGATTATATTAAGAATAAAATACAGAAAAGCTGAAGGTCCTGGAAGAAAACTATAAGAAAAAACCTGACATGGCTTTTGTGATGATAGCGCCCTCCGTTCATCAGCTTTCGACCTATCTCCTTGACCAACCCCTGCCCACATTCATCGTGCTCGGGCCGTGGCCATTTGGAATTAGTTCATCGTTTGAATTCTAGATTCTTTTTACTACTGCATTACTTCGTATATTATTTATCATCATTGAACTCTCGTGGGAACATGGATGGCGCGCTTTAGTACAAGAATAACACGGCAATGTCTCGTTGTCGGCTCTTATACATGTGTCAACTATGTAATAAATACAATCTACTGAGTAAATTATCTGAATTCGTTCGAAAAGCAATGTTTTTGTAATCAGATTTATATTCTCCACACAAGCGCACCTGTTTTCATTACCCTTGTTAACCTCAGCGCCGCGGTCTACAATAATTCAAGTCATTTTTATGAACAAATTGTAGGCTCGCTCTACTCTATCTACCCCCGGCAGCACCGTGCCCGGCGCCGGTGCCGGTCCGGGACTGACGCGGCACGCTCCGGCACCTGTGACCGTGCCCGCGGTCGTGCGAAGGGGAGCACTGTAGGCCACTCTAAGATCCCTCTCATATGTACATGTATTTGAGAAATCCCAGTCATTTGCCTGAGCCGAGAGTCAGTAAGGGTATCATATTAGCTTTTAGCTTCTTCACGTACTAAAGCGCCGTGAGTCGCCGTCCTCTACCCAGACCGCTCCCCGGGAGGCGCCGATAAAAGCTGCAACACGTGAAATACGAGTCAGTTGTTTTAATTTAGAGCGTCGTTAGCATTTAATTTGTCGTCGGTCTGTCCACTCGTGCGCAGGTTCGTCTACTTACACAAGTTACATTAAGGCGCGAACATTAACCAAAGCTCGAACACATTATATATTTGTATCCTCATCCCTGTATCATCCCCTCTTCACCCCCCCCGGGGCGCGAAATTCAGTTAAGAGCGTGTCGAAATGTGCGTAATTCACGAAACTCCGTAACTCAGTCACAAAAGTGTGTTCCGGCCGATATTGAGTGAGGAGTGCTCAGCTTCGCTTGTACGCACGACAGAGAAACCATAGCTTATTTGTATTCCGTCGAGCCGGATCGACGCCGTCTCAATATTGAAACCGCCGCCCGCCCGCGCCCCGCGCCCCGCGCTGTAACGCTGCACTAGCGACGCAGCTGCGCGTGTGTATCGGCACTGTCGCGCGTCTGACGCGATACAACTGCGCGCGGCACATTCCCCAGCACCCCTCCCTCCGTTCTCCACCCTTCGCTCCCCCGATGTCGTCGAAACTGTCTCGCGTTTGCATCGCTACAGTCGCGATACAGCTGCGCGTTTGCATCGCTTTCGTTCGCACGTTGTACACGCGACACGCGCGACACTGGCGACGCAGAAGCGCGCCTACAAAATGCGCGACAGCATCGCTACGAGAAGTCGCCGCGGGCGAGGACCTGAACTGGCCACTTTTAGCCACTTACAACTAAAAATGTGAATCCGAATTTAATTTAATCTTCTATCTCCCGCATTTCTTCAAAGTTACAACAAAATGACTTTTAAAAAGGGACTCAACTCGACCTCAAGATTCGACAACGCGTCGACACTTCGACCATCTACAGATACGGCAGAGCAAGGTTCGCCGCGCGCCGACCGGGCGCGCCGACCTGCCCGATTCTTTGCTAATACACTTTTATCAAATAATGCTGTTTTATGAGCCATGCATACTTTATTTAAAAAAAGTTAATATAGAGTATTTATTCAAATTAACAAAGGTTTAATAATTTCTCATAAATAATACTACTTCGAGATACGACTCAAGAAATACTTATTAACATAAACCCAATTTAATTAAAACTAACTTTAATTTGAAACAGTGTTATTTTGATGTCTTTAAATTGATGCCTATTTTAATATCCAACAGTAAACGATGTCAGCTTCATTTTGCTTGGATTTTTATAAAGTTCAGATTGAAACGCGATTGGCAAGAGTGACAGAGACGCGTTGCGCGTGCCTCTCTATGCGAGAGACAAGGACGCAGAGACATTTGTATAATATATGGGGTAATATAACGGTATAGGTACGGGGCTACCGTGTGCACTTTATCCGTCTGCATATTATTTAACATTTAAGCCTTCTCATAATTAAATAACGGGGGTGTTTATGTCTCAACAAGTATCTTAGACCAGGTACCGTCTTGTAAATATAGGTGTAGGAAATGTTAATATGTGTAGGTATTTGAGGATTCGGTCAGGGCTCGCCCCTGGCCCCTGGCCCCTGGCCCCTCGTCCCTGGCCAGCGATGCTCGGTGTGTAGCAGCACGTCCCTAAACCCAGCCGGTTGGTCTATATTACCTTGTGCTAATTCCGCAATGCATGTCACTAGTAGGTAGGTACTATACCACTGTCACCGATAGCTCAGAGATATATTATACACAAGATTAAACCTGAACAATGCTCAATTAAGATGAAATAAAATAACTAAGATGTTCGTTTGTTCGGGGGCGCCGCCGACCGGACAGCGACGACTCGCGAATGTAATAAGCCTTAGTACGGGACTGTATTCAGGAGTACACTCTGTGGGCTCCTTATTATGTCCTACACATAAATTAACATATTATGTATATTTTAATTATTGTATTTAATTATATGTATATTTTAATTATATATATTTTTAACATAATTTTATTTTCGTAAAACTAAAGACTTTACATTGTAATGAATCCTTGGGAAGTACATAGTAATCCCTCGCGTCGCGAGTGACAACTAAAGGGATGAGTGTATTCCTGTTCCCTCACCATTCGCATGACATGTGTCAGTCGCACGGCGCGGGCGCGGGCGGGGGCGCGGGCGCGGCGCGGGCGGGAGCCTGTCACTCTCCGGTTAGGCATCTCAATGTGTGGTTACTTGTGCTTCGATGTTGATCAAAGTAATTATACAAGAGAAATTTGGCCAAAGTGTATCATGTATGAATCGACTGGTTTCTGCGGTGCATTGGCTGTGAACGGTGGAGGGCCTCTGGGGACATCGTAACTATAAATATATTGTAAATAGTTTCCAAGTAAATGAAAACAGATCATAAATGTAGAGATTACGGACGGGAGAACATTCAGCCGAGGATGTGATTGAGCTGAACGAATGACCGGGACGCGGACGGTGCGCCCGCGCCGTGTGGAAGGATGTGATTGAGCTGAACGAATGACCGGGACGCGGACGGTGCGCCCGCGCCGTGTGGAAGGATGTGATTGAGCTGAACGAATGACCGGGACGCGGACGGTGCGCCCGCGCCGTGTGGAAGGATGTGGTTGAGCTGAACGAATGACCGGGACGCGGACGGTGCGCCCGCGCAGTGTGGAAGGATGTGGTTGAGCTGAACGAATGACCGGGACGCGGACGGTGCGCCCGCGCAGTGTGGAAGGATGTGGTTGAGCTGAACGAATGACCGGGACGCGGACGGTGCGCCCGCGCCGTGTGGAAGGATGTGGTTGAGCTGAACGAATGACCGGGACGCGGACGGTGCGCCCGCGCCGTGTGGAAGGATGTGGTTGAGCTAAACGAATGACCGGGACGCGGACGGTGCGCCCGCGCAGTGTGGAAGGATGTGGTTGAGCTGAACGAATGACCGGGACGCGGACGGTGCGCCCGCGCAGTGTGGAAGGATGTGGTTGAGCTGAACGAATGACCGGGACGCGGACGGTGCGCCCGCGCCGTGTGGAAGGATGTGGTTGAGCTGAACGAATGACCGGGACGCGGACGGTGCGCCCGCGCCGTGTGGAAGGATGTGGTTGAGCTGAACGAATGACTGGGACGCGGATGGTGCGCCCGCGCCGTGTGGAAGGATGTGGTTGAGCTGAACGAATGACCGGGACGCGGACGGTGCGCCCGCGCCGTGTGGAAGGATGTGATTGAGCTGAACGAATGACCGGGACGCGGACGGTGCGCCCGCGCCGTGTGGAAGGATGTGATTGAGCTGAACGAATGACCGGGACGCGGACGGTGCGCCCGCGCAGTGTGGAAGGATGTGGTTGAGCTGAACGAATGACCGGGACGCGGACGGTGCGCCCGCGCCGTGTGGAAGGATGTGGTTGAGCTGAACGAATGACCGGGACGCGGACGGTGCGCCCGCGCCGTGTGGAAGGATGTGGTTGAGCTGAACGAATGACCGGGACGCGGACGGTGCGCCCGCGCCGTGTGGAAGGATGTGATTGAGCTGAACGAATGACCGGGACGCGGACGGTGCGCCCGCGCCGTGTGGAAGGATGTGGTTGAGCTGAACGAATGACTGGGACGCGGACGGTGCGCCCGCGCCGTGTGGAAGGATGTGGTTGAGCTGAACGAATGACCGGGACGCGGACGGTGCGCCCGCGCCGTGTGGACAGTACAATTCTTGATGTATGTACTCAATCATTTGGAAAAATAGACTTCTAAGATTTACAAAATAAAAAAGGAGTGTCCTCGACGGTATGTATGTAATGCGTGCGGTATTTGTATGTGGGGCTTGAAGCCCTTTCAGAACCTGCCTAGCTGCGTCCGCGTCTTGTAAAAGTTCTCCTAATTTATCGTGAGACGTTTGACGAGAGACAATATCGCCGAGAGCCGAGCGGAATCTCAATTAGGCGTGATGTGAGAGAGCGCGCGGGCGAGCCCGTATTCAGATCTGTACAAGGATCATTTCTGTGAATCAGAAGTGTACCTAAGGAGGCGGAGCATTTCATTAAATTATTTATATTTGACTATAATGCTGTAGGTAGGTATGTATCTCTATAACCGCTAGTTCTGAGTTATAGACTTTTTTTAAATCTGTTATTTTAGAATTCATTACAATCATAATACTTAATCAATAATACATTCAACAGCTAGAATAACCGTGTGTCATGAGCCGGCGGCTTCCCCCCTCGATTCAATTAAAGTTTTAGAGTGAACCTGTTTGTGACATATGAAACTGTGCTATAATATATTACGTATTGTATTGTCTATGTGGGAGGCGTAAGTGTGGCGCCAGAGTGGGGTGATTAGTAACATTGAAACGAGATGTGTTAAATATCTCGTACAATAAGTATAAACAATGGATTAACAGAATAAGGCATTGTTCCAACTCCAGCTCCCCGGGCCGGGCCGGGCCGGGCCGGGGCCGGGTTAACGCCGGATGCCGTGATTTGTTGCTATCCTAGTGGAGGGTGTGCGCGGCGAGACAGGGCAGGTAAGTAAACTACCGAGTGGCGGACACTAGTTAATAAGCCGTGCAGCGATTGTCGCAGTATATACGGATAGTATATCAAAGACATCCACCGTTCCGTTTGGTGCGAATGCTACAGTATACATACCCACTAATATAAGTACGAAGCATTTACATTTCATTCCTATATACTTAACCGCAGTCGTACCTACACTAAACCGGTTTTGGAATCCACTTATAAGTATGAAAATAGCTATTCACCGATCCCGCTCTGGCCGAGTCGATAGTCACGGTAAGTGTCAGTAGAAACAAGATAAGTCAGGCGCGAGACACTAGCGTGTACTTACAGCGTCCAAGGACACGCTGACATTCAATTGAAAAGTAACAGGAACCCCTCAACCCCCTTTATGCTTTCACAAATATATTAATAGTCTAATAATGTATATCTCCGTTGTAATTATTATTAATGTTATGATTTATTGATATTAATAATTATTGTATTTTTTTTCCTGCTCTAGTTAAACGTCCAATATTACCATAAATATTCGCACGCTGGTGTCCAGCAACATGTTGCAGATCTGCATTGTACAATAATTAAGCCACCTTTATGTATCAACATTTTATGCAAATAAAACATTCTATTCTATTCTATTCCCGAAACAGAAATCTATTCGCATAGTTAATAACACTCACTGGATTGAAAAATATGTTAATTAAAGTCGGCTCATCCGTTCAGAACCTATGATGCCTCGCAGACACCTACAGGCAGACACGTCAAAATTGGAACACCCTTCTTTTGCGTCAAGGGAAACATTATTATAAATATAAAATCTCACAATCGATTATGATAAAAACATGTCTAAGAACCACCGCTAGAAAACCTGCTTTTAAATATGAAAACCGCATCGAAAAAGGCTCACTCGTTTAAGAGGTAAATACAACACCACAGACACACACTCACACACACGCGCGCGCGCACACACACACACACACACACGCGCGCGCATACACACACACACACGCACGCACACACACACACGCACGCACACACACACACACACACAGCGGTGAAACGTGTAGCACCCCTTTTTGCGTCGGAGGTTGAGTATATTGCTAATTAAAGAGCTTACTTGTATGTAATGTGCTCGACTTCTTACAATAATAAGGAAGTAAACGTTAACGCTTAAAGAGTAGGTAATATATTGCAGTTCGCCGCGCCGCCATTGTTCACTCACAGCGCGCGCGGCGGGAACCCGCGTGTTACTGCGATCCTCCCGCCCCACACCCTCGCCGTGCCGCGCCGCCATTGTTCACTCACAGCGCGCGCGGCGGGAACCCGCGTGTTACTGCGATCCTCCCGCCCCACACCCTCGCCGCGCCGCGCCGCCATTGTTCACTCACAGCGCGCGCGGCGGGAACCCGCGTGTTACTGCGATCCTCCCGCCCCACACCCTCGCCGCGCCGCGCCGCCATTGTTCACTCACAGCGCGCGCGGCGGGAACCCGCGTGTTACTGCGATCCTCCCGCCCCACACCCTCGCCGCGCCGCGCCGCCATTGTTCACTCACAGCGCGCGCGGCGGGAACCCGCGTGTTACTGCGATCCTCCCGCCCCACACCCTCGCCGCGCCGCGCCGCCATTGTTCACTCACAGCGCGCGCGGCGGAAACCCGCGTGTTACTGCGATCCTCCCGCCCCACACCCTCGCCGCGCCGCGCCGCCATTGTTCACTCACAGCGCGCGCGGCGGGAACCCGCGTGTTACTGCGATCCTCCCGCCCCACACCCTCGCCGCGCCGCGCCGCCATTGTTCACTCACAGCGCGCGCGGCGGGAACCCGCGTGTTACTGCGATCCTCCCGCCCCACACCCTCGCCGCGCCGCGCCGCCATTGTTCACTCACAGCGCGCGCGGCGGGAACCCGCGTGTTACTGCGATCCTCCCGCCCCACACCCTCGCCGCGCCGCGCCGCCATTGTTCACTCACAGCGCGCGCGGCGGGAACCCGCGTATTACTGCGATCCTCCCGCCCCACACCCTCGCCGCGCCGCGCCGCCATTGTTCACTCACAGCGCGCGCGGCGGAAACCCGCGTGTTACTGCGATCCTCCCGCCCCACACCCTCGCCGCGCCGCGCCGCCATTGTTCACTCACAGCGCGCGCGGCGGGAACCCGCGTGTTACTGCGATCCTCCCGCCCCACACCCTCGCCGCGCCGCGCCGCCATTGTTCACTCACAGCGCGCGCGGCGGGAACCCGCGTGTTACTGCGATCCTCCCGCCCCACACCCTCGCCGCGCCGCGCCGCCATTGTTCACTCACAGCGCGCGCGGCGGGAACCCGCGTGTTACTGCGATCCTCCCGCCCCACACCCTCGCCGCGCCGCGCCGCCATTGTTCACTCACAGCGCGCGCGGCGGAAACCCGCGTGTTACTGCGATCCTCCGGACAATTCTGTTTACGAGTTATTCAATCTATATAAATAAAATCAATCCATCAAATGTATCTATTGACAGCATTACAAGTCGTTACATATACGAGATTGTATTAAAAATACTAAAATAAGTAAAGCTCGTGTCAAGTAATACATTTCCCTGATGCTCGCCGACATGCCTAATCAGTTTACTTTTCAAAATGATGGTTATATCTAATATATATTCCAGCAGAACGTTCGTGGTGGACGCCCGCGGGAACTTGATTGACGTTTGTCGCGAACATACAGCCGAACGTCGCAGCGACTCGGGCTCGACCGCCGAGTATCTATATGTGACGTTGACACCTCGTCGGCGGAAACCAAAGGGAGTCTCGAATATAACATTCATTTGTGCGCTGTTAACACGTGTGATGGAAATGGGGGGTGTACAATGTCTGCTCACTTAGACTGTTTCTCCGACAACATTATATACACAAAGCATCACGTAACCGGCCGTCTCACGTTTCCGACAATTGTTTTCAGCTGGTGCTGAAGATATTTGTAATATGGTTAACGCTGTCGAAGATAGATAGATAGATAGCAAATATTACACGTTTATTTGTTTCTATGCAATGATATTATATGTTTATATGAGGTAGATGTCGCACAAGCGCGCGGAAACTGAGGCGGCAAAATTAAGTCAATTGTAGTAATTTTCATTATAACGCGTATTTCAAGCGCAAGTCTAAACATATAGCTATCCTTTTCTATAATATATATTATTGCTGTGAGCTCGTATCACGCGTCAAACCGCAGGCGCCCATCGTACTGTATCCAGACGAAACCAGTTAATACTTCATGTGGAGTTGTGTTCCACAAACCATAGACGACATTCTTTCTTTATCAAAGTCTGTATTATTTTCAATTCTAAATACACTGAGCCTGTTGATTTGTTTAATGCATGGTACAACTTTTTCAAAGTCAATGCTTTTACCGCATTTTTTAACCAATAGATAATGTACTGCAACCGGTTATAACTGGATTGATTTGCCTATGAATAGTTAGATAGATATGATATATAGATAGAGATAGGAAACACATTTATCTATTTATCAACGTTTTTAGTCATTATATACCTATTTTCTTTTTATTTCTCCACCATTATTCATTTTTTTTCCATTGTATTATATAAAGAAGATAAGATTATATAAGTAACTGGAGAATAGTTTTATATGTGGAAACTGTATTAGCTTGTTCGTACTACACTCATTTTGTCCTATAGTTATTCATTAATCTGTTTGTTTTCCATTAAATAAATAAATATATTATTTGTACCGTATTATCTGTCGCAGTAAGCATGTTTATGTCGTAAAGGAACAAAATCTGAGCACCGCGCAGTATGAATATACGTCATCTATAGTAAAACATCTTTGGTTTCTATGACGATGTCATGGCCGTCACAATATATTAATTAAATAATAACCGATATTAGCCATACAAGAAAAAAGAAATGGTCTCCGTTCAAAACTAAAAACGATACCGACTGGCAAAATATTGATGTACAACACTAGTTCTGTCTGTTTACTAGCTTTTTTCTTTTTAGGAGAAATGTTTGCAGGTGGCCAGCGCCACGGTGCCACAGATCCACGTTCGCTGTTCGAACTTTTCATTTTCGCGGTTAATTTTTGAGGCGAGCGCTTTATTTTTTAATTTGAGATTGGGAAAAGGTTGGAGCTTGTGAGAACCTACTGATCACTACCGCGCCCGCGCCCGCCGTCACTATAACCGACAATACATATTGTATACTGCAGATTCAAAAGGATTTCTGGCAGTCAAGGTTATGTATATAGCTGGAGCACGTAAAGTTTCGCGCTCGTATTGTTTATTATTGTGTGATAGAACCACAGGCTAATCAGGAACAATAGAGCACCCAACCATCTGTCCGAGAGCTTGGGGACGCGCTCGGAGTAAAGCTCTGAGCGCGGCCGGCGCGGCGCGGCGCCGACTATGGATCACCGAGTGACCTAATGACCGAGCTGTCACTCACTCACTCGAGATCAGCGCGCGGCGAGTCGACACTGTGCCTGATTATGGTATTCATCATTCCCTTTTTATCTGTTTCCTTCATAATAAGAATCGATACAAAGTGCTTGCGTCTCGCTCTTTCCCGCGACACTCTTTATCTCTTAATCACAGTTTTTTAATCCAATCTAAAAGTTAAATCCTATTGACAAAAAAAAATAACTTTTCATTACAGCAGTAATTTTATAAAGTTATTCAACATTTTAATTCTGATAAAATCTAACCAAGTCAAATCTAACCTACTTTAAGGTCTCACACTTTTAAATAGCAGCAATTGTTATAGGTATCCAATAAAGCAGAGTTTAATACTTGTTACATAATGTTATTTTGTTCCTATAAATACATATTTCGATTTTGCATAGAACTTGGCACTTATTTAAACCTCCATTGTTTTTGCGGCGAAGCCCACAGCAGAGCATCATTTTTGTGTTGAACTTGGCTATCTTTTTTACATTTATGTTTTTTGTGGGATTTGCTTTTCGTAATAGTTTTCTACACTCGTGACAGTGACAGTGACAGTGACAGTGACAGTGACAGTGATGGTGGTGGTCACTACACTCGTGCGCGTTCTATCTATCTCGTAGAAGACTCGAAGGAGACTGACCTATAATAGTGAGTACCTGTGAGACTGTGCGCCCTCAGACTTACTCACTACTACTACTACACTCACTATAAAACATTATCCATGTAAAAAGAAATTATCGTTTTATCAAATGGAGCTCAGTTTGCTAATCTCCGGCCAATGGCGCCTGGATGTGGTCTATAGATACCAAAACCCAGACGTAAATAATAAAACCAGTCGGTACATCTGTTGTGTTGTACAAACGATCTGATAAGGCCGTCCGTCGGTCACTTAACAAATAGAGGGCAGATGTCGGGTAGCCATCCCTTGTCAATCTCGCCGGGACGCGGCGGGGGCGAGGGCGGGGGCGGGGGCGCTTGTTGACTTACTGACGGTAAAATATTGAAAAGGAGCTCTCATTTATATAATATATTGAATTGAAATATAACACGTACAAAGTTATGTTTCTAATATAGGTTTAATATTTAAGACTCTTGACAAACGAGCGAGTTTTAGTTATATTTTCCTTTTTGAAACTTTGTTGGACTTCGATTCTAAAAGCAACTGAACTTAATGGTTGTAATTTACACAAATTTTATTAAAATTCAACACTTACTTTATCTTCTCCAACGTCCGCAACCATAACATAACATTACATCGATAACCTGCTCTGGGAACAACCAACAGCTGACGTCAGCACCTCAGGCGTACATTGCCCTAAGCATAGCATTTAACCGAATATAAACTAATTCCGACCATTTTTTGAATAAAGTACAGAGATTTCCGGACGGGTTCACAGATAACTTTATTAGATACCTACGAAATTAATAAAATACAACCGAATTTAAAACCTCCTTTTTATTTTTATGTAGGTTAAAATAAAGTATTTACTCAATATCATACCTTAAAACCAGTTTAATAGTGATTAAGAAATACGGCGTATGCACCATCGCATGGTTTATACGCGGTTGAGCTGTGACGAGGGAAAGTGAGCCTGCCGAGAGTCGGCCCTCGGCCCTCGGCCCTCGGCGGCGGGCGAGATGGCGCGCGCGGGCTCCATCCGGAGATAGAGCCCGGACCCGGTGTCCGCTCTCTCTGAAGCGCGAGAAGGAGAGTGTCTGCTTTCTCTCCCTCTCCCGCCTCTCCGCCTCCCTCTGTGACTGAGGCTGACTGAGACCACGTCGCGATATGATCTCGCAGCGGGAGGCCTCCTGCTGCCTCTCTGCAGCTCGTGTGTCGTGGGCTGTCCCCCCCATCCCCCCATTCAGAAGGGACGAGGGGAAGAGACCACGACTCCTCCAAGGACCTCTCGTCGTCGGCCGCTCCAAGAGGGTACCTAACAGCCGAAGAGGAGAGGTCACCGCCATGCAGAGACCGAGTTGAATGGGACGCACCACCTAAGCATCCCATCCCAAACGGTCTCCCTACTCCGCTGCCTCTCTGCAGCCAGATGACGTGGGCTGTCCCTTCCACTCCCGCCCAATCGGATTGGAAGAGAGAGGCCACGCCATCCTCCTCCCTTGGGGTCCGGGCTGTGAAACAGTCCAGACCCATACACCATTTCGTCGTGCACCGTCCCGTCCCCCGAGTGGTCGGAAGGGGACGGAAGAGAGGGCCCACTACACCTCCTTGACATCCCGTCGTCGGCCACTGTGGTGGGTAATGGCCGAAGAGGAGATGTCCGTCCGGGAAGGGTTCCCGGACCCACTCGCGGCTGCTCCCGCAACCGCCTGTCCCCTCCGCATCACCTCTGCTGATCAGAGGCGTATGCGGAGTAAGACCCACCTCGTTTGGGCTGAAAAATAATGTAATAAAATAAATATACATATATACATAAATATGATATAAATAAACATACATGAAGTACACACGCGAGGCGCCGGACGATGTCTAGTTACGTCTAATTCAGAGGGAATTAGACCAAGAACAGGCAGCACCGCGAGAAGGTAATCGCCAGACTTGCCTTGAGGATCATCACGACCTGCGCTTCCCCCAAGACCGTAACCTCCCTACCCATCACGGGATGAGTAAAGAAGGCCTGGACTTAACCAAAACAAGCAGCGCGAACGCCGCAAGCATAGGCATAGCAACTATTTAATGGATAAACCCAGACCCGCCCAGAAGTTGTTGACCTGCGTTAAGTAACTCAAGTACTCCTCGGTCATTGGATGGGTGGCCACTAGTAGTTGAAATTCCCAACAGATCGCTTCCTTGTATTCCCCATGTGTCCACGTCATACCCATGTAGGTACAGCATTTAATCATGTTATGACAACCCTAAACCGTCTGTTTATTGAAAAGGATTTCGGATCTTTGTGATAATAACAACATTGTATTTGCCGTCTTTTTAACCTTTATTTCCTCCGAAACAGAGTTCATTATCGGGTTTATTCTATAATTGTTTGCGTTGTCACAACCTTATTGTACTTATTGAACAGTTGGCATGAATCTTATTTCTCGGACATACAGTTTACTTTAAGGTATATATTTATTTGAGCGATATCATTATTGCTGTAGCAGCGTGTTATCGGCATTTATCTAGTTTAATTAAAAGGAACTAAGAACACTTTCTTCGTCTTTTGTTTCGATTTGGAGAAGTGCTTGAGCACGGAAGGATTCAAGTGGGCTCTTATTGGAAAACAAGCCTTAAGCTCTCACGCCGAGGACATCGTTTTATTATACTCCATCGAAAATAACCGCTCTCATCTACTTTGTGGAATACTCTGCTCTACTTTAAGTTCATGCATCTTCAATATAAGACTGTTCTCGTTAATGACAGGTGGCGAGGAGCAAGACCCGGGCATCAGGTTCACGACAGAGCCCAGTGACTCGGTGGTGGCGCCGGGAGAAGCGGCACTCCTCACCTGCGCAGTGATGACCAGGCATGCTGTGAGACTGAGCTGGAGGCATAATGTTGGAGCCATGCCGACCAGGGACCACGCGCTCTCGGCCGACGATAAATATAGGTAACGGCCGACTCACGGTGCAGCGCACGGCCAATTTGTGTTAGGCTCTGTACACACAATCATTTGCTCAATAAGACGCACTTATGAATATCACTTGGAGTTTCGTTAATAATCATACTTGGTGAAAATGGAGCGACCCGATCGTTTCACTTTTCCAAAAATGGATCAGTACGGCGACTGTCTACATTTTATAGCCGTTGAATTCCCCTTGCCCGAGTCTTGACAATCTGGGGCCTAAGGTTACTATTCTCGGTACTATTCTCTTCTAAGGTCACTATTACTATATTCGGCTCACAGCGGGCGATTTCGACAGCTTTGGTAGTTTGCTATTGTTAATTGATCCATATTGAATCAATGTTGATTCAATTCAAGATCCAGTGCCGTAGTTATTCGTATACCCAGGGTACACCACGAGTAATACCCTGTTCCATAATCTTAGATATTTTATGTAAACAGAGAAATGTCACGTTAAGTCAGTGACATAGTGACACCCAGGTGCACAAAACATTTTACACAAGTGAACAATATTTTTGTTTCTATTCCATGTTTATTGCGGTGTATCCTGTTGTATTTATGTCTCTTAAAAGTTATAACAAATCAGATTAACAAACCAACGTTCTAAAAGTAAGATAGTTTTAGCAATTGTAAATAAAACAATAAGATACATAACTTAATTTTTAGGAATTGACGAATCACCTTAAAAATCATTCTGACAATTGTGAAAAGTGTCTGAGCCAGAGCCCGCAATGTTGACGCTTGAGTCCATCGCTGATGTGGTCGATGGTGCGCGGGCGGCACGTCTCAACTTACTAGTACAGCGCGGCCGGCCCGGGATACCGGCCGATACCGGGATTATCGGTAACAGTATCAAAGGCGCTGGCGTCCTCTCGTCCTCTCGGCGTCTCGCACTGGACTGAACACGACATTAGTAGACTTGACACCCAGATGTTCGTCAGTGCGTTGAACTCTTTTCTTCTAAGCTCTTGTTGTTAAAAATGAGTTTCATAAAATCTATATTTGTTCTGATACGTTTACTCAGCTCCGTGACGTAGCATTAGAAGTTAGACGCAGTCGGCTCGTATGTATATGATTGAATATATGATGTACTGTAAGTACATTCATACCCAGAAGCCGGCTGCTGACTTCTTCGAGCTCAGAATATAATGTAATGAGGAAACGTAGTAAAATACCCGTTTTGAATATAAAATGGGACGATGTGATGTTTGTGTTCCAGGAAGCAGCTGCCGAACGGGTCCCTGGTGATAGAGAGCATGGCGGCGACCCTCGCGGGGCAGTACCAGTGCGTCGCGGCGGCGGGCGGCGTGGGCGCCGTCGTCTCCAGGATAGCCACAGTCTTCTTAGCTGGTCACTCAACATAATGTTCATCTTTCTGGCTTTTTAACCGACTTCAAAAAAGGAGGAAGTTCTCAGTTCGACCTGTATATATTTTTTTAATGTTTGTTCGCTCCGAACTTTCGGCTGCGTGAACCGATTTTGATGATTCTTTTATTTGAAAGCTGGTGCTTCCCGTGTGGACCCGTTTCATCAAAACCATACAATGACAATTGATCCCATGAGTATCAAAGGTTACTGAAAAGGGTGAACATTTTTTAATTAAAATGTGCAACCGACTTCACCACTCAAAAGTGTGAAATAACTTGTCGAAGTCGGTACTATGCGCACAATATTTTGGTAATAGTTACTTTTGAACTATCATGGTACCGACTTCAACAAGTTATTTCACATTTTTGAGTGTTGAAGTCATTTTGTATTTTTCTTTATTTATATTGGCTAAGTAAATGACTCGGCTACGAGCTAGTAGCAAGGTGTATTTCCCGTGTGACGTAGGGAGACACAGATCACACAAAACTTAAAAAATAATCCGGCAAAGTGCGAGTCGGAATCGCGCACGAAGAGTTTCGTACCATTATCTTAATTGGAAAAAAATTACGTGTTTTGTACGACAGCCTCTTAAATATTTATTTTATTTTAATTATTTATTTTTAAAGTGAAAAATATAACTTAATATTCTGTGAATATATCAAGCGTCTACCTGTTGCCGTTATCAGTATCGATCAAAAACGAGCAAGAATATCACGTTTGTTGTATGGGAGCCCCCTTCAATATTTATTTTATTCTGTGTTTTAGTATGTTGTTATAGCGGCAACAGAAATAAATCAACTGTGAACATTTCAACTGTCTAACTATCGCTGTTCATGAGATACAGCCCGGTGACAGACGGACGGACGGACAGCGGAGTCTTAGTGATAGGGTCCTGTCCCTCTGGGTACGGAACCGTAAAAAAGCAAAAAGTTGTAAGTAAGTAAGCATGAAAGTTTGTGTGGATGTTTTTAACTCTCACGCTCAAACGGCTGGACGAATTTGGTATGTAGATATTTCAGGTCCCCAGAATAACACATAAGTCGGCTACTTTTCATCATCATCGAGTATCACCGCGCGGGCGAAACCGCGGGGTGCAGCTAGTATAAAAAAATGCAATCGGTCGCACTCCGGGAGTGCCGGCAGAAGTAAAAATTTGAACACGATTGATGATGATGGAAAGTAGCACATGTGTTATTCCGGTACCTGAAGTACCTATCTACATACCAAATTTCGTCCAAATCCGTTCAGCCGTTCTGGCGTAATTGAGTAACAAACATCCATCCATCCAAACGTTCAGATTTATAATATTAGGGGGACGCACGCCGGGGCGGCGCGGGCGCGGGCGCGGGCGCGGGCGCGGGCGCGGGCGCGGGCGCGGCCGCGGGCGCGGGCGGTGTCCCGCAGTGACCGATTCGTAACGAACCCTAATTAAACTGGATCAACAATATGGTTGTTGTTAGTAGGAATGTCAGCAGCGTCCTCGTCGTGAAATAATATCGAATAAATATATATTAGGTCCAGTGATTTTGTACATATTATTCATTTAAAACAGAAACGCAAATCTTTAGGTCAAATAAAATAAAAAACTGTACAGATCGGAAATGAGAAAAGTACAAATGCGCTGTGTGTGTGTGTGTGTGTGTGTGTGTGTATGAGCACTGTCAAAGGTTCACTAATGAATGAGTGTATTTAATATCCACCTCCAGAGGTGCCGGAGCTGGCGGCGGGCCCGCGCTCCGTGCTGGGCGCGGCGGGCGGCGTGGCGCTGCTGCCGTGCGCCATGCGCGTGTCCCCGCGCGTGGCGCCGCGCGTGGTGTCGGCGCACGCGCACGAGCGCGCCGGCGCGCCGCCCGACCGCCGCGTCTACGGGGCTGCCCGGCCGCACGCCGCGCCGCCGCTGCTCGCGCTCAACGTAACTTTGCTTATTTTGGTTATTTATTCGTGGAACACCTTCGGCATTTACGTCAATTATGTTTAATATAGGCTCACGAAGCCTATTTTGAGTCCCCACGGAAAACTAAATAATAAATACCTTTAAACCGTTTGTATTTCTCGTGAACATAGTCACGTAATATCTTCCATTATCGACAAAAGCGGTATTATCGATCTGCGGCGGGATGGAGCTTACTCTATCGACCGCTCGATAAGTTCCATATTATTATATCTTGACGGATTAGTCGACACCCCTAGCGTGGAGTACGAGTTTGACATGTGACGTCGATACACGCCACCATGGCAGCAACACGCTCCCTCTGTCAAAGTGACGGATTACGACCAATTTGTTAAATCGACTCTTTATTGGCGTTCTGGCAATCGCATCATCGACCTGTGACACCGTCTACTGATAGAATCTTTCGTGTTACCATTTTAATGAATATTTGTATATTACAAATGATACACGATACGTGGCGCAGGTGACGTGGCTGAAGAGCGGCTCCCCGCTGCGGCTGGAGAGCGCGCGCGCGTCGGTGACACCGAGCGGGGCGCTGGAGCTGGAGCCGCTGCAGCCGCGCGACGCCGCGCGCTACGCCTGCCGCGTCGCGCTGCTGCACTACCCGCTCATATACAAGTACCCACCTACCTACCTGTTACACTCCACACCCCCTCGCTCCTGACCTGGAGCTGGAGCCGCTGCAGCCGCGCGACGCCGCGACTGGAACAATTGAAACTTCAGCTATGTTTATGGCAGCGGTTACATTACGAGCAGGAGAATGGAGTAGAGAGCGCCGATAGGGCTCCCGCTGGTCCCGGGCCCCCCTGCACGGTCGCCGCGGTGAACACGCGCACAACGTTTAATGAGTTCTCGTACGCACTTCATTAGTTAATAAAGAATAGCGCGTTCGTGTTCGCGTTACCTCTTATAACGAATACTAACGATCCGCATTCGATATTGCGGCGTCACCGTCGGGGCTCGCTACCACACACTCAGACCTTGACACACGAGATACGCACGCACACGACGACACCACCCACTACACTTGTGTATGTGTAGTGTGTCATGCCTCACGTGTGTGTCGGCTGAAACTTGTTACAGATGTGTAATATCTACGTTGGTTTCAACAAAGAAACAAAACGATATTTTTGTGGATTTTTATTTATTTTATTTATCTATTAACATTCACACAAGGTCTTCAGGTCCCAAACTAGGCAGAGCCTGTACTATGGTAACCTGATGACTGATATATATACTTATATACATACTTATATACATATACACACCCAGACACAGGTCAAACAGACATGTTCATACACACAAATGTTTGACCTGTCCGGGAATCGAACCCGGGACCAGACAGAAACAACCCCCCGAGCCGAGTCCCGCGCTCTCGGCCCAGGTACGGTGTACCGCTGCCGCGAGAGTCCAAGTGTCCGTGTGGTTACAGGACTAGTGAAGAGATCGAGCTGAGGGTGAGCGCGGAGGCGGCGGGCGCGGAGTCGCCGCCGCGGTTCGTCGCCACGCCGCAGCCCGTCACTGTCATGGAAGGTGAACACTCCACATCCGTACGCTTTATAATCATTATCTGTCTGCGCTGATACAATTACTAAACAAATCAAAAATAAACTTTGTCTTAATTGAACTCTAAATCCTCTCTGAGTAAAATTTATTTTAATAAAAAATTCTCTAAATTTGTGAAAACAATATTCTTCAGTTGTCCTGCCCATCACGCGGCTCTAATTCTCTGGAGAGTGTGAGGCCGATGACCGTCTAGCTGCCTCGCTCCCTTGCTTCCATTTTACGCATCGTTCCATCTCGCTTACTTATTCTAAATAAATATGTGCATGCGCCATTGTTAATAGAGCCGTACTGTACCGTCTCCCAGTACGGGTTGCCGACCAGCCCCTCTGGCCATAGTTTGCACCCACTAGCCACTAGCCCCCGGCCACAAGTCCACGGCCACTAGTCCCCGCGACTTGCCGTCACCCCGTGTACTGCACGGGATGTCAACAAAGTGTGAGTAGTGGCATTTATTATACATTACGAGGCAGGGTAACGAGTGTGTATTTATTATATATGTTGTGTGTTTTATGATTATAGGAGCATCGGTGACATTCGACTGTGCAGCGACGGGTAACCCCAAACCAGAAATAACGTGGCTCAACAACGGTGTTGCCATAGATCTAAGGTGAGAGATAGCTATTCGTTTCACATGTGGGGAAAGTTGATTTTTGGCGTGAGTGCTCGGATTGAACCCTGATCAAGCAAAGGGATCTAGGATTGAACCACGTGCGAAGCGAGTGGTTCCGAAAGAAGAACCCTGAGTGTGGGGAAGGTTTCGGAACACCCGGCAGACACAGAAGTCATTTCATTGACACTAACCACTGTGCCGCGGCGACCGTCCTTCAAATCAAAACAAAAGTTTCATTCGCAAGAATACATCGTATTATATAAGGTCTTTAAAGTATATTGGTTAGGAGTATGTATTCAGCCAGCAAGCACGCGTGCGAATATTATAAAAAGATATCGTAATAATTAAAATTGTCTACATAACATATAATGGGGTTATGTATGTACTATGCTTGCATTTAATTGTAAACGTTTAGCGCCAAATTCCATTTGCTGGTGGCGCATGCGTGTTGCGCCGCGTCCACAGACTATGTGTAGAAAAACTGTATTGCGACCTCCTTGGTCCAGCTGAAGTTGTATCTTAATGGACAAAGTTAACATTTCGATACAATTGTCACAGAAGAGCTGTATCGAAATGTTAACTTTTTAAATTTATTTCTATATATTGTCTATAAAGACTGTCATTCAAGTTCTGTTTTTGATTTTGTAATCTTTATATTTAATTATGAGATGAGATAAATATTATTCTGCTCCCCTGTGATACACTCTACTATTAAACTGTTGTATGTATTGCTTCCGGGCTGTTTGGCCGTGGTCTAAGTGAAACTTGTGTTCCAGACGTTTCGTCGATCACTGCGGTCGACATCTTCAGTGGTTCAGTCTACGCTCTTGTCGCCGCTCGGACCTGAACCACTGAAGATGTCGACCGCAGTGATCGACGAAACGTCTGGAACACAAGTTTCACTTAGACCACGGCCGAACAGCCCGGAAGCAATACATACAACATGCATAGCCGGCCGTGAAAGCCTTAGAGTTTACATACTATTAAACTGATTAAGGTCACTTATGCAAGAATAACCGTTATTGGGGTGTGTCATGTGTTAGATGTGATATCGTCGGGTCCGGCACAAGAGCCTCGGTCCCGTCCACGAACACTTGCACCGTTCGCTCGGTCCATTTACTGGCGCGAGTAACTGTCGCTAACACAACAGCTGACATATACGATCTGCCGATGAGCGAACTAAGATCGGCAGCACATGCGCTGGCTCCTATACTTGCGGTGCTATTTAACAGATGTTTGTTTAAAGAACGGTTGCTATAAATAAATAAATACCGGCGGTCGCAAAAATACTAGAAGCTGGTGTAAATAATAGGCTGCTGGAATTTTTCATAAATTGCAACACGTTCACGGAAAGGAGTATGCCTACCGCGCGGGCAGGTCTACTACCGCGCGGGCAGGTCTACTACCGCGCGGGCAGGTCTACTACCGCCTTAGTGCGAGAAATAATACATAAAATATTACAAGCACGTGAACGTAAGCAGCAGGTTGCAGCAGTATGGTGCAGGCCAAACTCCAACACTATGGAGTGCGAGGGCCAGCAGGAAAATTATGATGGATTTTGTTACGGAGAGAGAACAGAGGGTGGTCAGCGATGGACGTGATACTCGGTCAGAAGAGGGTATACCAGCTCTTGGGGTGCCACAAGGATCCTGTGTATGGAATACTACGTTTGTCCTTCTCCTAAACGACCCACCTAACTCCATCTCTGGTGCTGAAGTCTACATGTCCGCTGACGACGTTGTAGCACTAGTGAACGCCCCTAACATACCGGAACTGTCGAAACACTTACAGGAGGTTGCACAACAGCTGCAAAAATGGTTTCTGGGAAATGGCTTTGCCCTAAACCTTCAAAAAATATGCTATATCATTTTCAACCTTGCAAACAAACCATAGGAAGCCTCGAGTGTTAGTGTGCAGGGTACGGCTTTACAGCAGGTATCAACTGTAAAAATGCTAGGCTTCCATTTGGATTGCGCGTTGAAATGCGACATACATATAGATATGATATGCGGCCGCCTGGCGCAAGCCTGCCTTGCCCTCAGTCGACAGCCGTGTCAGCTCCCCGGCATGCTGTTATCAGTTGTTATTATGCAACAATCCGTTCGCTTATTGTATATGGAAGTGAGTTGTGGGGTAATGCAGCCGAGGCCGAGCGCGCTCTGATCCTACAAAAGAGAGCTATTCGTGCCATAGTGCGGGTCAAATGGGATGAATCCGCAAAACCTCATTTCATCGAACTAGGACTATTAACTGTACCTTCTGCATTAATATACCATATTTTTCTATTCGTGCACTGCAATCCACAGAGTTTCAAAACCACTGGGACTTCACACAATGACAGTGCGAGACACAAGCATAGACTGGCAACACCTGCTCACTCGCTGCTAGAGTCCGAACAATCTGCCTATGTGATCGGGCCCGAGTTATACACTCGCCTCCCAAAGTCAATTAAAAGTGCAACTTCTCCAAAAATATTCAAATATAAATAAAAGAAGCTACTATCAAGTACAGCCTACTCCTCGCTTACAGAGTACTTAGGCGACAAACACAATACTAAGTAGTTATCATATATATCGTTAGTATTACTGTAATGTAATATTTTTGCCATAATATATTTTAATTAGTTACCTATTGTATCCAATTTGACTTGTAATGTTGTATTTACCAATAAAATGACTATGACTATGACTATGAGTAAACGACGACCGACGAGAGCATGTCACGACACGGTGATAATAATATTGAATCTTACATTGGTACAGGAGGGAGGTGTGACTTTGGTGACGTTCTTATAAATGAGTCGCCATTTAGTTGGTTGTGTTGCAGCGACCTGGACTCGCGGTTCTACCTGGTGGGGTCGGGGTCGCTGCGCGTGCAGTCCGCGCGCGCGCTGGACGCGGGCGCGTACACGTGCCGCGCGCACTCGCGCCTCGACTCCGCCGACTGCACCACGCAGCTGCACGTGCAGGTCGGTCTCGCGCGCTCGCTCGGCACGTGAACGCCACACGGTTACACCGATGCTCCCTACCGAGGACAACAAACGAGGTTCTTCGTCACGTTTTACGGGACGAAGACTCTCAAAACTATCATTTATTATAATAATATTTTTTTTATTATTGAAAAGTAATTTTCCAGTACTCGTCACGTAAGTCCCAGTCGTAGACCGAAGGTTCATAGATTACACTTTACGGGATCTTTCCGACGCCGTCAAAGGGTAGCGCATTCCTGTTTTTGCCTCGGCTCGTATAGAAGCACGCCTTTAGGGTCGCTGTTCTCATCGCTGCCTCGTCACTCATAGTCACCCCGGCGCGGTCTCACCGTGACCACGACGTGACCGTGACCACGACCGCCGGCGCCGCGCCCCCGCAGCCCTCGACGACGCACACATAACGAGAAGATAGAATGAAACATTTCGTGCAATGCAATGTAAAATAAAATTGCAATGCAATGTAAAATAAAATTGCAATGCAACTACAAAATGCTTTTTTCGTTAATGATACGTTTGTTATAGAACACTCTGTTATTCCGTTTAGTACAATATGTTAATAAAATGGAGAAGCCTAGATGTGACGTGGTCGTGTGGCCGGCAGAGCGCGCCCCGCGTGCACGCGCCGCGCGGCGCCGTGACGTCAGCGCGCGCGCGCGGCGACGTCACGCTCGCGTGCGAGGCGCGCGGGCGCCCGCCCCCCACCGTCGTGTGGCTCAAGGACGGCGAGCTGCTCACGCCCAACAACCACGAGGTCGCCATCGTGGACGGGTCAGTGCCTCACGTTCTTCTCCTCGGCGTTTGTTCACATTCATTGTTACTTGGAGATTCTGAAACATGTCCCATTACGCCCTATTCGTAGTTGGGCCATCGGATCCACCGACACATTTGCCATTGGACATTCGTATTGCTGCTGTTTATTTTAATCTCAGAAGTACACATAGCGTCCCGCACGGTCGCGGTGCTGCGATGGTCGGCGACACGCTCGTGTTCCGTTTCTATTCTACGATAGCGCTACGCCGTATTCAATGTAACTATTTAATTCCAATCGTCAGTTTTCGGTGTGCGGTATGTAAACACTGACCTGGGGTGCGGTGCGCTCGGTAGGTCGTCGCTCCGGATCCAGGGCGTGCTCCGGGTGGACGCGGGCATGTTCCAGTGCGCCGCGACCTCCCCCGCCGGCGCCGCCGTCGCCGCCGTGCGGCTGCTCGTGCTGCCCCCTGACGACGGTAACACATCTAAATACGGCCAACGCCGCCCTCGCCGCGCGGGCGTCGACACTGGAACAGATCATGTTTGTGTTATCGCTGTTCGGTCAATAGATTAATACTTGACAGAGATATTGTTATACAATTTGAAAAAGGTTAGACCTCGCCTTCATTGAAGTGAGTCAGGGCGTGTGCGGTGTATACCACACCGGTGTTTCGAACACATCATCACTGAATATGGACTGAAAAAAATGTAAATTGCCGGCCTTCGAAATGCAAAAGATTCCAATAAAAGGTCATAATATTATCTCTAATATACACCTTAAATTTCTATACAATTTTTTTTTCCAAAAACGGAGCCGACTTCAACACTCAAAAGTGAGAAATAACTTATTGAAGTCGGCGCCATGATAGTGCACAAGTAACTACATATTATCAAAATATTGTGCTGACGTTACCGACTTCGACAAGTTGAAGTCGATTCCATTTTTTGGTAAACATTTTTTTCACCCTTTCAGTGACCTTTGCTACTCACGGGATCAATTGTCATTGTGTGTTCACCGATGTCTTCAACCTCAACTATAATATCGTCGAGGTATGCGTAGCACTTTTCAGTTATTGGAGTATAACTCAAAAACTGCTTGTCCGATTTTGATGAAATTTAAATAGGACCACCTTGAAACTCTATCAAACAAAAAAAGAACCACCAAAATCGTTCATAAACGACGCAGTTATCCGCGAACATACATAAATGTAAAATGTATACGGAATTGAGTAACCTCCTTTTTTTAAGTCGGTTAAATAAAATTAACAGAATTATATATATTCATAGCAAAAATGTACAAAGTTATTACATTTAATTATAATAAATAATAATGGTCAGGTTAATTAAATTAAACTTATTTTGCTTTTTTGTTCAATATTACAGAAGATCCTCCTTCGACACCATCCAACTCAACACACAATATCCTCAACTCCCTTATAACTGTAGATTCAACCTTAGACCCCCTGCAGGAAGACTCAAATTTTCTCGGCGAGACCTCATCCGCTTACACTCCTATACCAGATCTCGAATATGAGGAATATTATGAATTTCACGCGGCTAAAGGACTGGAGTCGGCGATGGAGGGAAACGCGTCTATCGTCTCTCCGCCGACGGGATTAAGGGCGGTTATTGTGAAGCACCGCTTCGTCACCTTGAGTTGGGAACCGCCCGAGAATAAAAACGAAGACATAACGGGTTATTCTGTTATATATCGAGTGAAGGGCAGCGAGAGGTGAGGCCGTTTGCTTATGCTATTACCTGACAACACAAGCGAGTCGTGCGCGCGACGGCTAGCGCTAAGGCTTCCCGTGACCAACGTGATTTGTTATGGAATAGGTGGATAGGGGAACGGGCGGCTTATCTCGGGGAAGTGATCTCCGACGGTCACGAATATCCCCAACAACAGATGAAGGATGGGATTGCTTCCTTAAAGGTTTCTAAATAGTAGTATATAAGAGGTAGAGAGAGCTGCACCGCTGTGTGAGGTGTCGGACGCCAACATGACGAACAACTTCTCAGGCCCTGTAGGTGTGTTGCGCTAAACTGTCGACGGGTCACGCGCACTGCCGCCGTGTAACGCCGCAGCGCTCGTGACTACTACTATAGTTCTCGGTGGAATATGGGCAGTTGTACCGACAACAATTGTGTCTTTAGTGAGTCCCGTCCAATCCTTCCAGTTCCCAGGAGTGGGAGGAGAGTGGAAGGGACGATGTGGGCGGGAATATAATCACGATAACCGTAGAGTGTTCCCCGGCTCTCGAGGACCGCTGCCGGAGCACACTAGTGAGAGGTGAGAGGTTTTCATACTCGAAGGTGGTAGCTAGCCAGGCCGGTACTCGAAAGAACCCTACCGACATGCTAGGAATTTCATCACGTTTTTTCCTTCACCGAAAGCTCAATCCTTTGGTGGGGATCGAATCTGTTGCTCACCGCTGGGCGAACCCTCCTCCCTTTGAATGGTCGATGTCTTTGCACGTGCTCGTGGGTAGATGTGACTTGTGAACTAAATAAAGTAAGTGTCCAGTGACTCCCGGTTCCAGAGAGCGCGTGGCGCCCGGCCCCGGCCCCGGCCCCGGCGCCGGCGCCGCGCCCCGGCGCGAGATGACCGTGCCGGCGCTCCAGCCCAACACCACGTACCAGTTCAGCGTGGTGGCGCGTGCGCACCGCGCCGTCTCGCCTCGCTCGCACGTGAGTCCCGACCGAACCGTTCGTCAGTGATCAAAAACAAAATATTACGAATTTTTTTTTTTTGGTTCACAAATGAGATGTAACACTTTAACTAAACATAATAATAAAACTAGGGTACAATCAGTGCTCATCGTAAAAATAGTGAACACAACGTTCATTTATGGCATTCCAATTAAAAAAAGTAAGTAAGAAAGATACAAAAAAAAGAAGAAAAATAAGTTTAAAGTATTTAAAAGTTATGTTAATTGGAATGTCAACTTACAATTTGAATGACTTTTGTCTTAATAGACGCTAAAGAATCATTAAAAATATCTAGTGTTGAGCAAATTCCATTACAATTAGATAAAATTCTATACAAGCAAGAGTGTTGGCCTATATTAGTTCGACATAGTGGTCATTTAAAAGTTTTGCGATTGACCAACCTACTACCAGTTCGTGGATATCTATGTGCTTAAGAAAATCAGGACTTAATACTAAACCGTACATTATCATCATCATCATCATCATCTCAGCCATAGGACGTCCACTGCTGGACATAGGCCTCCCCCATTGATTTCCACAAGGACCTGTTGGAAGCGGCCCGCATCCAGCCCTTGCCTACGATCTTAGTCAGGTCGTCTGTCCACCTGTAAAATAACATAATATAACCGTACATAATTTTATACAATAACAGTATATCCGATATTTTTCTTCGACAACTCAATGAAAAATCATTGAGTTGTCGAAGAAAAATATCTAATTTCTGGCTTGTTATAATCTAAAAAGATTATAACAAGCCAGTCTAGATTCGTAAGATGTTAAAGATTTACACATATTATTTGCATACGTCAGGTTAAACACAAATCTTTTCTGTATACGTTCTAGTCTATTACAATGCACAGCATAGGAAGGTGCCCATATAGGACTGTTATATTCTAGTATGCTTCTTACTAAGCTGCTATAAATAGGGACAATCACTTTGGGATCTTTAAAAATTTTTATCTGTCTAGTAACGAAACATTTATCAATATTCAAAATCATGTTGTTTTGGCAAGACCATGAAAAAACATTGTCAATTTCTGTTTGCAGCTGTATGATATCTTGGTCATTACGAATACGTTTATACAATTTCAAATCTTCTGCGTACATCTTAAGAGAACAATTATTGATTTTTGCTGCTAGGTCGTTAATAAATATTACGAAGAACAGAGGACCCATGTGTGATCCCTGGGGTACACCTGTAGGAATCGTTTAAGACGGAGATCTTCGAATCATAACCAGTTGTGATCGGTTTTTTAGATATGACTCGCACCATCTTAATAGAGAGCCATGTATTCCCATTGCTTTCAGCTTGTTAGACAGAATACCGCGGTCAATGAGATCGAAAGCCTTAGTAAAGTCGGTATAAATTGCGTGTACTTGTTCTCCGGTATCAAGAGCATGAGAAATATCACTTCCGAAACCTATTAAGTTGGAAGCAGTAGACTTTTTGGGCATAAAACCATGCTGTTCTGGGTGTATGAATTCTTTAACGTGCCCGTAAATTTTTTGTTGCACCAAAGACTCGAAAACCTTTCCCAGTGCAGGAAGAATAGAAACTGGTCTATAATTGCAAACTTTTGTAATGTCCACCTTTTTATGGACTGATGTCAAACGCGCCACTTTCCATAGAGTTGGAAAAATACCGTCCCTGAGAGATCTGTTTTAAATTGTTTGAAGTGGTGTAAGTAGGATATCGGCGCATTTTTAAGAAAACTATTAGGTATTTTGTCCAATCCTGCCCCCTTTTTTTGATCTAATTTTAAAATAGCTCTATGAATTTCGTTTCTTGTTAGAATATATGTACTTAAAACAGAGGTTGATAAATCCTTATATGTATTAGTTAATGGAGCATTTACAGACTGAAAATACTCGGAAAAAATGTCAACAATTTCTTGACCACCATTTGCAACTCTATCATCTAAAACTATTTGATTAGGCAGCGAGTTACTATTGCGTTTATGACTATTCACAAATGACCAAATATGCTTTGGATGTGTGCGGATAGTTTTAGCAGCATTCTCTTTAAAGTTTTTGTAACAATGTTCAAGCATTTTGTCATAACGGTTATTAGGAATTTCAACTGTTTTTATTATTATTTAGAATTTTAGTTTGTTAGTATTATTATTATTTAAAATATTACATTAACTGTAATATAAATATTTGTAAACATTTTTATCTAACACCTACGGTTGACCTCAAAACAAAATACTATTGTGAAATATTGGGTCAGAAATGGATCGATGTATTTTGGACATGTTACAGACCATAGAGGTGACAACTCCAGAAGAGGAGGAGAGCCACGCGCCGCCGCTGCAGGTGCACGCGGCACCCGCGGGGCCCCATGCATTGCGCGTCTCTTGGTCTGTCTCCTCGCCGTCTGTCACCAAATACACCCTCCACTATACCGAAGTAAGTGCGCAGTACAGTACTGTGAACCACTGCACCAACATTACCACTGCGAGGACACGGGACTCGCCCCCAGAGAGAGGAGAGCGCGGTGCTGTGCTCGGCAGGTTCTACGCTGATATTGAACTCGTTGACCTTGCGTGACCCAGTATGCGGCTAGAAGTTACTAACTTACTACCCTATGTGTAACTTACTTTTGTGTAATAAATACAAATACAAATATCTTTATTGAAAACTGTAACTATGTCCACTTAGCCTTTTGTGTGAGTTAACTACTGTGGTACAAAAGGCAGGCTCTTCCTCGTGGCGCACAGTTTTACAATATGTGAAGAGGCTACTTTAGTTAGGGAATGTAAAAACAATAATAGCTTGCACTAGACTATTAATATATTAATAATATATTAAAATTACTACTTATATGGGGTGTGTGTGTGTGTTTGTGCGTGCGTGTGCGCGCGCGCCTGCGTGTGTGTGTGTGTGTTGTAACGGCGTGTGTAAGTAACGGGAGTGTATGAGTAGAAACGCGTGTGACTAACTTGAGTTTTTAGGGAATGAATTGTTAACTGACCATTTCTAAGAGTTTTTCAACTCCGCCATAATCTAATAAATTTAGCCATTGAGTAATTTCTGACTTCAGTTTATATATACATCATTTTTTAAGTGTTTTATTTGCGTTTATTTTATTATAGAACACTGGTGCCAAGTGCCCATATTGTCTCCAACAACCAAACTTGGTACAGTGCACTTGTCGTGTCGTTTCCTGCTGGTAGTCATGTTTGGGCCAGTTTCTCTGTGGTATCTCTGTAAACATTTGAACACAAAAGCTTGCATATAAATAACAGTGAGCTAATGAAATCGTATATAATATAATACGAGTATAATAGAAATGTACCCGTCGCTTCCTGTGCATGGAAGATATATCAGATAAACCACTATTAGAGGTCTTCGTCAACTTAACAGGAGTCTGAACCAACCTAAAACAATGATTGTTAGAAGTGTTGTCTGTTTGTACGTTAGTGCGCAAAGTATGTTTTCTTTCTTTCTTTCAAAAATCTCTAAAAACTGTTTAAAACAGGTGGAAACCGGTCGCGAGCAGTTTCAAATAATAGACGTAGATCCAACGCTAGAGTCCATCAGCCACACCCTGACCGGGCTGCGGGCGGCCACCGCGTACACGGTGTCGGTGGCGGGCGCGGGGGGGAGCGCGGGGGCGGGGGACGAGGTCACGGCGCGGACCGCGAGCGCCGCGCCGTCCGCGCCGCCGGGGAATCTCACCGCCGCGCCGGCCGGACCTACGGTGAGTATGCTTAAAGGTAGGCCTTATTATAAATGCTATGCTTTTTCTGACCACAATAAAAATCATCGTAAAATAGGAATATATAAATAATATTATTTATCAATATATAATTAATTATTAACTTTTTAGATTCCCCCTGTAATCGTCCAATTCTGATTAGTA
The DNA here is from genome assembly GCA_934044485.1 of Apeira syringaria. Lineage (NCBI taxonomy): Eukaryota > Metazoa > Arthropoda > Insecta > Lepidoptera > Geometridae > Apeira > Apeira syringaria. The sequence continues at coordinate 20,103,255 of OW203665.1, read as the reverse complement.
ATGTTGAAAATAATAATTGGCCGGTCCTATTCAGGGCCCGGCCACGACCCATATCCGAGTTTGACAGAACGCCACACACACACACAATCTATGAACTACGATGTGAATTAAACTCAGCTTGCTCTCTTCCAGTCCATCATAGTCCGTTGGGATGCACCACCGTCGCGGTCTCACGGGGCCCCCCTCACTGGGTACAAGGTGCGATACCGGCCCGCCCCCTCCCTGGGTGCCCCTCCGGCTCCCAGCGGGGGTGCGGGCGCGCGCAGGAAGGCAGACTCTCTCACTACTCCTGCCAATACTAGACGCGCTGAACTGAGAGATTTGGAAACCGCTACTACATATCAGGTATGTTCCACTCGACGATATGCACGTGAAGCTCTGTTTGCAGCAGTGGAGGGGATATGAAACAAACACGACTTCAGTCTACAGTTACTTTAAGCAAAAGATTATAATAACCGTTCGTGTGTGCCTACGCTATAAATAACCGTATCTCATAAATAACTTACACTATTTATTTTATTGCTAGATTCTTCCTCTTTTTCTTGTCCTCGTCCCACACTAGGTGGGATAAACATAACATGTTTTCCTCTTCCATTCTCTTCTATCATGAGTCATCGCAGTGCTCACACCTTTCATAAACATATCATTCTTCACACAGTCCATCCATACCTTCTTCGGCTTTCCTCTACCTCTGTATCCATCCACATTCATGTTAAGTACTCTTTGTATTATATGTCTTCATCCCTCCTCATGACAGGCCCACACCGGCCGATCTATTCGCTTTTAACTTCGGGAATGATAGAGGAAGATTCAATGTTTCACGACTTATCAGGCGGCTCCAGCTCGAGGATAGTAAAAGGCATTGTTTCTAGTAACTCTGGGCGATCTGTTTTACCTGTAACAATGTTTTGTAGGAACACAATGTCAGCTACCCTGCGCCTGACTTCCAGTGTGGTTACTTTGTACTGACTTGAGTCTTGAGTTATACGATTCAAGGCTGTACAGATGTATGAACATAAAAATCGCTTAATTTAGTCGCAACAAACATTGTATTTGTGAGCGTAGTCTCGACGTGGGTCCGTAGCGGTGACGAGTCGGTCGGTGGAGGATGTTGTTGTCACCGCGCTGTGTACAGATGATGGCCGACGATGCTTGTTACAGATCCGCGTGTCCGCCATCAACGCGAACGGCTCGGGGCCATTCTCGGAGTGGGTGTCGGCCACCACGCACGCGCAGCAGCTCGACGAGTCGCGCGTGCCCCCCCAGCCGCCCCCCCTCACCAGTGCGTCTCACCCCACCCACCCACTACTCACTACAATACACTAGAACACTGTTACCTCACTCTAAATATTCTGTGGCAAAAAGTTTGTTTCATATGAACCTGTTCGGGTTGTTGGGGTGATGTATGTGTTCGTCCCCCCGCGACACACGAGCGGAACTCCCGTATTACAGTATGATTGTAAACGCTGTTGTCGCACATCTCAGGATTGTGAAGGGTCATGTACTCTCCATCGAATGTCAGCTCTTAAAAACCGTACAACACAAAATGATATGTTATTTCTGCATGGCGTATGTAGCGGCCACACTGACTCCCCTCAACTGTCAGCTAACATATTAACATTTCGCTGTCCGTATCTCAGAACTAGATACACACAATTATTTGCCGTTAATCGGTCCTATACCCACTATGCCTCGCACGCCTGTTCACCGTCTCCAAAATACGTACAATACAAATATACAACTGTCACCATCGATAGACATATTTCGACATAATAAAACTCATTCAAGAAAGAGTTCTTGAGTCTAATAAATGAACCGGCAAAGGTAAAATAACACGAAACATCTTATACAAAACATTGTTTTTTTTTATACTGAATCTTCTAAAACATCATTTCAAATTCACACACACACACACACATGCAGATTGTCAAACACCACGACGAGCCAGTAATGTAACATATATAAATCCAGTTATATCTGGCGTGTCTATATAGCGACACAGACTGTCTGTTACATTAATGTTATACCTATGTAATGGAAATCCGTTTTTGGCTGTAGGTAACAATAACACACATCAAACTCTGTTCATTAAGAGCTGTGGATTTTGTAAAATAATAAAATAAAATCGCAGTACGCGCTTCGATCATTTGTATGACTTTATGTAATTTCTTGTTATAAGATGAATTAGAAACGTGTGATACACGTATGATATTACCAGACTTAAACAATACATGTTTTTGCCGGTAAGATCCTCTGACTACAGCATATATACATAATAAATACCCGCGACTACAGTATACCGATAGTAGCGGTACCGGTACTGTCACTTGTCCAATATTTCCTTTCAATTAATTTGACCTAGCATGTTGATAATGCAATAAACCATAAACTCATAGCATAATAACTTCAGATAACTGTCTCTGGTCTCGAGCCGGGCCTGAACGACTCCACATGGTGTCATTTATTTGACAGCTCGCGCTGGACGCGATTGGATTTCCGTTTGGTGGTCAGAGGACGGCATGGAGGGCGGGGCCGGTGCGGGGAGCGGGGGCGGAGTGGTGGTGCGGGGGTATCTGCTGGGGTGGGGGCTGGGGGTGCCGGATGAGATGTCGCGCTCGCTGCCGCAACATATACACTCGCACGTTATCCGGGGATTGGGTGAGGACATTTCCCTTTTCATTAAACCCGGGGGAGGAGTATTCAGGAGAGGATGTCTCGGTCGATACCACTGCAGCACCACAATTAATTCAAAAGTGTCAGTGCGTGAGTCCAGGCGTGGGTAGAGAAGGCCTGTAGCAAGTGACGTTTCGTGTACAACTGAATTAAGATTCATTGTTTAAGCTTGTTACGGGAATATGATGAGGGGGGGGGGGGCTACAAGTGTGTTGCTGAGGGGGAGAGGCTCAGCATGTGCGAACAATTCTATGGAATTACTATTTATATTTGTTCCTGCCAATCTGCGGGTATTTTGTAAGGATATATATATTTTACTAAGGATTTTTTTTAGTTACGGTAGAATTACTACAATTTAGTTTTATTTATAATGAAATAATGCAAGTCGAGATTGATTCCCTTTGTTTGTAGAGTCGAACTCGGAATACGTGATATCTCTGCGCGCGAGCAACTCGCGCGGCCTGGGCCCGGCGGTGTACGGCACGGTGCGCACCCGGCCCGCCGCCGGGGAGGGGGACGACCCCGACGACCTGCCGGACGACATGGAGGGGGACGCCGAGGGAGATGAAGAGGACGTCGACCCCTCGCCGTTGATACCCCCCGTTGGGTTGAAGGTACGTAATATGTGAAAACATTGTCGATTTCATTATTGTAAGAGAACCAGCTGCTTTGACGTTTGGGACGCGTTCGCCCTTGTCCGTGTACCCACGCTCAACACTTGGAGCTCGAATCTTATAATAAAGTTTCTTATCATGTGCTACTCACGATTAGGTCGAACTAACTTGTTGTTTTCATTAAAATAAATTTACATGAAAAAAAAAATTGAGACTTCAAGTCGCGAGTGAATAGGTACCTTCTAGGTTTGCGTGCTAAATCCTAGACAACGTCATCACTTAACATCAGGTGAGACAGTTGTCAAAGGAAAACTTATAATAAGTAAAAAAAAAAACTACGTGAATTATGACATTATACACTTGTGTGAGGGTAGTTTCTAAATTTAGTTGCTTTATCTTGTTTAAAGATTGATCAACTGACAAAAATAAATAAATAAATAAAACCATATATAGAGCACAGCCGCGGACGTGTCGCAGCCATAGTTGACCTCGGCACTGACGGTAGACGTCGCGCAGCGGTGCCTGTCGTCACTTGTCGTGACCCCCGGGCCACTCGAGGGTTAGAGCACCGGCAGGGGAAACATTCCTGTGATCAGCATCAATGTTTGTCCCGGTCCTGGCGTGTTGTGGGGTGTCCATGCCTCCCGCGACACAGAGACATGCTATGCAGTAGGGAACACTGGCACAGAATACGTTACTGTCACCGTCTCTGCACCTGTATGTATGTGATCGTATGTGTATAGGTTCAGGATGCCCCGATGCTGCTGCTGCGATGACGAGTCCTATAATGATGCGATTGTGCGTTTCAGGTGATAATGCTAAGTGGCAGCACGGCCGTCGTGTACTGGACGGACCCGACGCTGCCTAAAGGACAGGTCTAAAGCTTTCATTACTTTTATTATAAACTTTTGGTTTTCCCTCGCAGACGTATAGAGGCGGGCGGGGAAGAGGGGAGAGGGGAGAGGAAATAACAAAGATGAATTCACTTCATTACGTACGAAGGATCTGGCCAGGTCCGCCCTGATCTTAAGTGAATAATTAAAATAATATATTCTCACCACATACTCGCTCGGCGAAGGTTACAAGAGCTTCATCAGCATCCCGATAAATAACAGTAGAATCCCCCCGCATGGACCCGAGGGGGGCAATTAGTGTCGTCGAACTTGATAACTCTATGAAAAGACATGTGATTCATATACCTACCGCTCACAGTACCTACTTATAAAATAGTTGCGTATATTTTGCATGTATTTGTCATCATCATCATTGATCTCCACGAGGACCGGTCGGCAGCGACCCCGCAGGTCGTCCGTCCACCTCGTCGGTGCGGGGTGTGTGCTGCGCGCGCCGCTCCGTGCTCGCCACTCGGGAACCTTTCGGCCCTAACCTCCATCATTGATCTCCACGAGGACCGGTCGGCAGCAACCCCGCAGGTCGTCCGTCCACCTCGTCGGTGCGGGGTGTGTGGTGCGCGCGCCGCTCCGTGCTCGCCACTCGGGAACCTTTCGGCCCTAACCTCCATCATTGATCTCCACGAGGACCGGTCGGCAGCGACCCCGCAGGTCGTCCGTCCACCTCGTCGGTGCGGGGTGTGTGCTGCGCGCGCCGCTCCGTGCTCGCCACTCGGGAACCTTTCGGCCCTAACCTCCATCATTGATCTCCACGAGTACCGGTCGGCAGCGACCCCGCAGGTCGTCCGTCCACCTCGTCGGTGCGGGGTGTGTGGTGCGCGCGCCGCTCCGTGCTCGCCACTCGGGAACCTTTCGGCCCTAACCTCCATCATTGATCTCCACGAGGACCGGTCGGCAGCGACCCCGCAGGTCGTCCGTCCACCTCGTCGGTGCGGGGTGTGTGGTGCGCGCGCCGCTCCGTGCTCGCCACTCGGGAACCTTTCGGCCCTAACCTCCATCATTTCTCATCTCGTCTACATGTATTAAGAGTATATAGGTACTAGGTGAATTTAGCGCTCGCAAAGATCTCGAGTTTAATTAAATATGTTTGAATGTTCAGTCGGTAACGGACGGTCGCCGCTACGTAGTCCGATGGGCACAGTCGAGCAACGGGGGCGGCGCGACTGGCAGCGGCGGCGGTGGCGGCGGGGTGGGGAAGACCCGATACTTCAACGCGACCGACCTCAACTGCATGTTGGACGAACTGAAACCGTTCACTCAGTATGAGTTCAGCGTTAAACTCATCAAAGGTAAAAACCACAACTCGGGTTATTATCAAATATTTACAATTCTGTTCCAATTTGTTCATGTAGAAGTTTTCATATAACATTATTTGACAATATAGTATTGTTGGGCTTGACTTGGGCTCGACCCCGTGACTCGGTCCCGCCCGCCCTCCTCAGTCAGCCATCGCCACACCAGACACACCCTTCTCGTCCATATCGGCCCCGATACTAGTCAGCTATCCGCCCAACCTTGCTTTGCTCGCCCTCTCCCTTTCCATCCATCAATCATTATCTATATACTAGTATACTGGACGGTCGCCGTGGCTCAGTGGTCAATGACATGACTTCTGGGTGTCAGGGGCCCCGGGTTCGAACTCCGGTAGGGGCACACATTTATGCGATGAGTGTTTGTCCTGGGTCTAGTCACTCTCTTAGTTGCATGTGTATAACTCCACTTAACGTGTCTTTACAAAGCCGAGGGAATCTTCCCTTGTTATGTTTTAATCACCGGCGCCGTTTTCAATCTTCCTCTAACATATTCATTTCCAATTGTATCCACTGTCGTCGCGCGCCACAACACCTGCCGCACGTATTCCAGGTCCGCCTCCTCCTCTCCTCGGCCCCAAACGCGGCTCTCACGACGAATATGTAGTTTACCTTTCAATCTGAGAGGCATTAGTAAAATAGCGAGTACCAAGAGACACACGAGGCCGCGACGGGGTTGGTCGCGTTACTCTCACACTAGGTGCCTGCGCAACTTACATTAAACATCCATCGTTCTGTGACGCGCTCGCTGGACGTGGGTCGCGCGGGGCGTGCGCGTGCGCGCCGCGCTCGTGGACAACCGATAGGGTACAGCAATGTTAATATCGCATGTGTCTTTGCATTACCAGATTTTCCCGTTATACTGATCAGGTGAAAATAAAACTTCTCAAGGCGTATTGCCAGGGAATGTACACGGGCGGTCTGTGGTGTTACTGTCCACAGCGGTCGCTGGACGCAATGCGTATCCAATTTTGTGTCTCCGGTATGTTTAGCCAAACCCACACTGACGGCTGTGATGCCGTCATCAGGAAAAAAGTGGCGTCGCTGGTGAGGAGGCTTCGGGGGAGTACCAACACCGTCCTGAAAGCAGTGGCTGAAGACGCGAAAGCGCCTGAACTCAAGCATCTCGCGCGTACGATGATGTCTCACGAGATCCCTCGTCAAAACTAATCTCGTATCCCATCACACTAACTATACTTTATAAGCCTTATGTTAAGTTTACTAACAAAATGGATCAATTGTTATCCGAAAGAAACACCTTTGAATTTTAATTACAGGAGGGCGAGAGTCCGCGTGGTCGATGCTAGTCTCCAACACGACCCTGGAGGCGCCCCCCGGGGGCCCGCCCCGCGAGCTGCGCGCCGCCCCCGCTGCCCCCGCCGCGCGCGCCGCCGACCTCTCCTGGCATCCCCCCGCCAAGCCCAACGGGATCATCACCGGTCAGTACCGCCACTGGCGCAGCCGGCGGGAGCGCTCGCTTCCCGCGACCCGAACGTCGCAAAGTAGCTCCCCATAAGGGAGCCCGAAGACGCACAACGAGCTACGGAAAGGTCGATGCTCGGGGTTTCTTAAAGAGAATCGGAAATTAACAGATCCTTGGAATGGTTAAAGTGATCGATGTAGCCCACGATCAGCAAGTCGAGATGGCTGTGGAGAGAGCATATTATATCATGTCAAGCCGGTGAGCGCTAGGGTCGACAGGTCGTCGTGTATAGACCGCGCACCGGCCGGCGCAGACGCGATTCTGGCCGACACACACACACACACGCACGCACACACACACACGGACACACTCGCGCGTGCATTAGATGAATTACTTATCATTCCTTACAGGTATAGATCACCTTTTTTGGCTCAAGATTCATCATTATTGTATCCGACGTGCTACAATTCCACCTTCGATTCCACCGTCACAGCGATAGTAGCCAAACACCTTACCATAATATAGTTGTCAGTTAAAGAATCGGATGCATCATCCATGATTATATCCAGCATAACAGTTTCGTAGGGGAATTTATTCCCCGTTTAATTTCTAAATTTTAACTTTTATAAGTATTCACTGTTATAGCGACAAAAGCAATCCCTGTACATCATCATTATCGCCATCATGTTGTCCACCTGTCTCCAGGGTACGTGGTGATGTACGCGATCCAGCGCACCGGCGCGGGCGCGGGCGCGGAGGAGTGGGTGGCGGTGGCGGTGGCGGGCGCGGGGGCGCGCGCGCGGGTGGACCGGCTCCGGCCGCGGACCACCTACCTGTTCAAGGTGCAGGCGCGGAACGGCAAGGGGCTGGGGCCCTTCTGTGCGCCGCTCGCGTACACCACCGCCATGGGTGAGCCGCGACCTCCTTTATCATTTACATTATTCATTTTTATTATATTATCGATTAAACGAGGCTTGTCACAGTGTTTGTTATCGAACTCTCCCGGAACGGCTCGCCTCATTTGTATATATTATTTAGTGTAGGCAGTGTAGGTCTGAGTCTCTTCTTGCACCCCGCATTTTTTTATGATAATTTATGTGACAGAACGACGTTTGCCAGGTCAGCTAGTGTTGTATGTAGTACACAAAGTAAGGATTTTATGAAAAATGATTTCTGGTGTCCACAAACCAGAATTTATTAAAATATAGAGGGTGATAAAAGAAAAAAAGAGGTGTGTATTTGTGTGTTACCGTATGTGATTGTGAGTGTAAAATTTGATTACGGATTAAAAGTCTATTTTTGACAATGGTGGAAATATGAGAATTTTAAATGTGAATTGAAGCAGGTCTCCTGTTACAGAGTAATGAAGGCCAAGTAGCCATTTTGTTATTTTCTTCTTACACAAATAAATCGAGAGAGGATATACGCACAGAAGCCTGTTGACACGATTGTAGACCTGACCTGACCTTATAGTGGGAAAGAAGCGAGCATAGAAACTCGTTCTGTGGGTATCAACGACGCAGACTCGATCATTTCTTGTTTTTCTACAAGTATGCTGGTGTGCGTTATGGGGCATAGATGGGTGCTTGCGCATTATGATCTTTAAAATGAAGAAACGTATCTTAAACTAACGTAGCTTGGTCGCCAAATAAAGTGCAGGTGTAGGATAGCGAAACAGTTTTTTGAACATGACTTTCAGCACGTCTTTTTGTGTTAGCAAGGACTCGCCTAGGGCGTAGTAAACCAATTTTACCGTTTCTCGACTCGCAGAACATTGAAGAGTTTTAAATTTCCAAACTCGGGAAGTGAGAGTGTCAATATGTGAGAGTGTCCCAATTCAAAGATTCATCAACGTTCTCTCCTCAGTCTCCTGCATGGACTCCTTAATGTGCCACCTGCCTATGTACGCAACTTTAATAAGGTGAATATAGTAAAGGTACATCATTTATAAAAAGATAAAAAATATTCATATAACATTTATTTATAAATAGTGTTAATAATACAGAACCACAAAATGAGTATATAGTATATTTCATTACGAGTGCGGAAAGCCTGTCCTTGCAGAGTTCCGACACACGTCTGCCCGAGCCGAGGCGCAGCCGAAGGTGGGGGTTGACAGTCGGAACAAGTTGCGATGACGGTTCCGCACGTGTACTTAACAACTATTTTTAATACAGTAGCGAAAAATGAAGCAATAAAATAATAAAAACACAATAAACTCAGTTTTTCTTTTCTTTCCACGCAATAAATTCGTCGTATGTAGATATGTAGCGACGTTTTGACTTTTCCCGGTAAAATTTTCTCCGAAGCATTTTGTGCTATTGTACTGAGTTCCGGTGGTGTTAATTCAAATAAAATATCGCCGAAATTACTCATTTTGTGCCAAAAACAACTAAACTCGCAAAAAACATTTTTGGAAAATGGCGCCAACCGTAAAAGAATTGCAGAGATTTTTTTGTTTTCTTCACCCGTTCTGGGTAGGCAAAGGGAACTATGCCCATACAGCCAAGTCTTCAGTAGATTTTTTTTTATTGATATGAAATGAAAATGAAATTTAATGAGATGAAATGAAATGAAACCTAACCTAACTCATTGCATCAAATCATTAAATCTGATATTGAAACAAATTAGAAGCTTATTTTTAGAAATATTTGCATGAATCATAAAAACTTCTATGAATTGTTTTTAGTAAAAACTTCGTGGTTGGTTTATTCTTTTTATTAGACTACTAATGACTATTATTACTTACTAGACACTATTTTGACAGTTGGGAAAGAGAACGCACGAGTTCGGAAAAGGTAAAGAGAACGCTCGAGTATGTAATAGCCCACACCCCGAACGCTATACGTCCCTGCAATACGCCACTATTTGAGCAACTCTATTAAAAATAATGTTTGTTTTGTTACAAAACTAAGGAATCGCTACGCAATGTAACACGTATTATATTTGTGGCCAAGCTTTGTTGAACAAAATCTTAAATTGAAGAAACTTGATGCTGGGCGCGTCCAGACCTCACGACATCTTTGCTCGAAACAATTCTGTTAATCGTATCGGTTATAGATTGTTAGCCACATGCGAGAGCTGCACACTTGCCAATGTAATGAATTTATGTATATTTATAAGATCAGTTCGTACCATTAACATTAAGTAAACAGGTAATGAAAATCCTTTAGGATCAGCTCCAAGTCTTTTGGGCTATTGATGATCTTATAGACTTTGATGTCGTCATCAAATGATAGGAACCCAACGTGTAGGAGAAAACAAATATCTGAAACTGGTGCTGCGGAAAAGGTTTTTCCTATTAGATTATTGTGGGGCATCACGTTTTGATGGTCGAATGCTTACCGCGGTCCTCACCAGAAGAAGACCAGGCTCAGAAGAACCTTGGACTGACGAAAGGATGTCAAGTAATGTGAATTAAAGGAGACAGAAATGTCGGTACAGCACACTGACATCCGTCGGGATATTTGTGCGCTGTTCGCTCGATTACACGTATGAGAAATGTCCTCGTGTGGTTCATGACATGAGGGCCGGAGGAAGTTGGAACGAAAATGAAGCAATAATTGTGATTGCTCTTCCAGAAACAGGTGAAGGCGGCGGCTTGGCTAGCGCGACGTCAGCGTGGCTGTGGGCGTCAGCGGGCGGCGCTTGCGCCGTGCTAGCGCTCGCGGCCGCGCTGGCGCTCTCGCTCTGCTGTCGCCGCAGTCAGCCGCCGCTATCGCCCGATACCAGGTATGGGCCTATCTTTGATATTACCTTTACTGATATTGGTAGTAATTCTTTCTGGTTGCGCCGTTTCGAACGTTACATTAGCCGCCATATAAAAATTCTGTGATTGTTAATTATTGGTGCTTCACCTCCTATTCCCCTTCCCTACTCCCGCACGGCCTGGCTCGCGAGTGCAAGCGAGTAAGACGCCGCCGCTCATGAATTGCGACACCTTTCATGACGCTAGAAAATCGATACGCGTTTTTGGATCGTCTTGTCGTCGCACACGTCGCAATAGCAGCGCATCCGCACCGCTCTGGAAGCAAGTGGTACCTATAGTGTGAAAAAACCCTTGTTAATAAGTGAAATTATAGGATTGTGAACTTTTAAAGTGAAAACTCTGTGCAGTGCCTACTCGCCATTGTTTTGTACCCATCGCCGAAGCTTCGTGGGCACGCCGAAGGAGATTTGGATCAGGTCAGTGCATTTCCTATCCATATCGGGCTGTATTCTTTCGTCTTGTCCGCTGCAGCCCGAACTCCCTACCGAAGCACCAATAGCCTCATTTCGCTCCGCAAATACAGTCCACTAAAATAATCGCATTGCCGCGCCACCATTTCTTTTGGTCCGTTCGAACCGAATTTTCGAATCATTTTTCGTTTAGTTTTTATTCCATAGGGAATAAACGCACCGCACCACAAACGTATAGGTACTATTTAGTTCTAGTTACGTAGTTCGATAGATTGTTATAACCACGATGCCGCCTAAATCAATTCGAGGCGACAATGAATTAAAACTATTGCACGGTAAGAGGGATATGCTGTTTTCACGCGTTCAGCTGATGCATGATAACGCATTCAAAGTATCGGACTTAGCGATTAGGGACTCCTTTCTTTGTGCGATAGAAACTATTGATAGTATACGCTCGGATTTCGAAAGCGTTATTCATAGTATTAACGCCTTAGAATTAGATTTAGATCCCGATTACGTAGTCAATTATTCGACATTGTCTGCCTTCGAGGATTTATATTGTCGAATCAAACGTGTCGCCAAATCATTAGACGCACCCAGTAGTACTTCGCCTTCAGAAATTACACCCAAACTTAGCCATAGTAGACCCAAATTACCGCCTATACAGATTCCCGAATTCAACGGTGACATTCGGAACTGGGGGTTATTTATAAATAGTTTCGAGAACAATATAGATAAGAATGAAAACTTGACCGACCACGAGAAATTGTATTATCTCGTTGAAAAACTAACTGGCAAAGCTAAAACCACTTTCGCAGGTATAACGCTATGTGCGGAAAATTATTCTTTGATTTTAAATACGTTAAAATCCAAATTCGAAGATCAGAGATTAGTTTTGACCGCTTATTTGGACCAGCTGTTTGATTTAAAACCTATTACCGCTTGCAACGAACAGAATTTAGAAAAATTCTTGGACGTATTCGCGTCGTCCGTTCGCGCGTTGAAGAACGTGAAGGTCGAAGACCTCAGTGATTTTTTGTTGTTATACATAGGTCTAAAAAAGCTAGATTTCGAGACTGTCCGCTTGTTTGAAACTAATCACGGAGGTATTCAAAACCAAGTTCCAAAGTTCGATGACTTAGAAACATTCGTGCGAAATCATGTTAAAATATTGCAACGAACTTCGTCTAAACATGAAGCAAAGAAGTGTATCGATCGCCCACGCATGGATACGGCGTCTAGACCACCTAAATCTACGCCTAGTTGCTATGTCAACACCACTAACTCGACTTCACAATCGACTTGCCCTCTATGCAGCTCTCATCACTCGCAGTTATATATGTGTACAGGATTTAAGAAGCTTTCTCCTTACGAACGTTACACGTTTGTTCGCGCGAACAACTTGTGTTTGAATTGTCTAAGTGACAAGCACCATGCTTTATTATGCAATAGTAGCCATAGTTGTCGCAAATGTACGTCAAAACACCATACTTTGCTGCATTTTGATAGAAATAATAATGTCGCATCCCAGGTAAGCACAGTTAATCCATCGTGTAGTGGTAATAAGTCGCTTGTTGTTAGGTTGAACACCACGGCCGACGACGGTCATGTATCTGACAGTCCCCGGCAACTAGATTCGCCGCGTGCGCGCGCGTCTCCCGCGCAGCCCGCCGCGCACCCGATAGCCGCCCGCTATGACGCGGCCGCCCTCCCAGCCCGCGCTGACGTCACCTTGTGTTCGTTATCAGCGTCTCGCGCGCCTGCGACGGTATTGCTTGCAACTGCTCGCGTTGTCGTTTATGATGCGTATGGAGAACCACATATAGTCCGTTCTATCCTGGATAACGCGTCGCAAAGCAGTTTTATTACTCGAGAATGTTGTAATCGTCTTGGATTTAAGCTTAAGAGTCGCAGTGCGTGTTCCGTAGTGAAGGGTATTGGAGGGGCAACGAAGCCCATCCAAGGCTCTGTAAATATAAAATTCGCTTCGCGATTTAATTCGGAGATTTCTTTTGAAATGAATTCATTAGTAGTCGATAAGGTTACAGAACAGTTACCTACCGTCTCCGTCGATACCTCGGTATTAGAAAATTTTGTTGGCTTGCCATTGGCCGATGATACTTACGTAGAACCAGGACCCGTCGATATTTTGATCGGCGCTTCGATTTACCCGCACCTCCTGCTGCCGCGTAAGGTTCAAGGTCACTCGGCTCACCCCGCACCGCACGCACTAGAAACAGTTCTAGGATTTGTTATAGTTGGCTCCGCACCCGCTCTTGTAGATAGTTACTCGACCGTGTCATATTGTTGCGCCGTCGAGCCGCCGTTGGAAACTATTGTCCGACGATTCTGGGAAATTGAAGAAGTCAATGTTCCACCCACCCTTAGTCCTGATGATAAGGAAACCGAGGAAATTTATAGTCGTACGACCACTCGCGATGAAAATGGTCGTTATATTGTCGCACTCCCCTTTAAGGGCGATGTTTCTTCGCTTGGCGATTCGCGCCACATAGCTGAAAGACGCTTCTTTTGTTTAGAACGCAAAATGCTGTCGTCACCAAAGTTGAAGCAAGCATACGACGACGTCGTGAATGAATATATAGATAAAGGCTTCATCTCACTTGCACCCGTGGATACCGAGGAGACACAGACATGCCCCGCTTACATTATCCCCCATCATGGGGTCATTAGGGAAGATAAACTTACCACCAAGCTACGCGTAGTACTTGATGGTAGTGCGAAGACTAGTACTAATGTTTCCTTAAATGATATTTTGCACAGTGGTCAAAACCTGCAGGGCAGCTTATTCGATATTATCGTCAACTTTCGGTTATTTGCGATTGCGCTTTCTGCAGATATTCGACAAATGTTCCTGTGTATAGGGATAAGAAATTGTGATCGCAGATTTCAGCGATTTTTGTATAGATTTTCGCCGCAGGAACCTCTAAAGGTGTATGAGTTCAATTCGGTTTGCTTTGGTTTAAAGAGTAGTCCTTACCACGCGCTGCGCACTGTGAAACAGCTAGCTCTTGATGAAGGGAAGTCTTACCCTAAAGCAAGGGCCATCATCGAAACTAGTTTATATATGGATGATTGCGTTTTTAGTGTAGAGAGCGAAGATGAAGCCATTGCCACTTCCGCTCAAGTTATAAATCTCATGAAGACTGGTCAATTTGACCTTGTAAAATGGATGAGTAATTCTCAACGAACCTTAGACTCGATTCCGCCATCGCATCGTTTGTCGACTGTCAAAACCTTTGATGACAACGACACGCACAAGGTTCTTGGCTTGAGTTGGTCACCCGAATCGGACGGGTTCAGCCTCAAGGTAAGTTCTACCCCACCCACTTGCACGAAGCGTATTATGTTGTCATGTATAGCCAAGATATGGGACGTAATGGGTTTCGTGGCACCTGTAGTGCTCTACGCAAAGCTTCTTATAAAGGAACTTTGGCTTTCGAATTGTGATTGGGACGATATCGTGCCTAAAAATATTGCTAGTTTGTGGTCTCGCTTTAGAGATGAGCTTCCTTTGCTCGAACAAATACAAATTCCGCGCCATGTTGGCATTTCGCAAGATAGTGTAATTACTATTGTGGGATTTGCTGATAGTAGTCAGAAAGCTCTGGGCGGAAACGTGTATTTCCACATACAAAACGGCGGAAATATTGTAGTTAGCTTGATCAGTGCAAAGTCAAAGGTAGCGCCCCGCAAAGTAGTATCTCTCGCGCGCCTTGAACTTTGTGCCCTGCTCCTGTTAGCGCAACTTATTGGCGCCGTAGTAAAGGCTTGTCAGCAACGCATTAATATTAGTAGAGTTTTCGCTTTCTCTGACTCAACGGTGGCGCTTTGTTGGGCTCACTCATCTCCCCATCGTTGGGACACATTTGTCGCCAATAGGGTCACAAAAATTCAATCGGAATTATCATGTCAAACCCTCATGCATGTTGCTGGAGTAAGTAACCCAGCGGATTGTCTTTCTCGGGGCTTAACTCCATCGCAAATATTAGATCACCCGCTTTGGTTTCACGGTCCATCATGGATGCAGAACGTTCCTGATGAATGGCCAGTCAAATCTTTTGATCCTAAAACAGTTTCTGACCCGCCGGAAGAAAAAAGACATACGTTAATAGCTTCCGCCCCGCGTGATGAATCTGTCATATTATTGTTAGCCAGACGCCTTTCGTCATGGTTGAAATTGTTGCGCTGTGTAGTGTATATTTGTAGATTCGGAAATATATTACCACCGCGCAAATATATTACTGCCACTGATCTCGAAAAGGCAGAGTTAGTTGTACTTCGCGAGCTACAGCGATCACATTTCGCATTCGAATTGAATCGTTTGAGATCAAACAAACCTTGTAGCCACGCCTTTCAACATTTAAAGCCTTTCTTACATGACGAACTCATCAGAGTCGGTGGTCGTCTGAGCCAATCGGACTTAAATTTTGAACAAAAACATCCCATAGTTCTCCCGCGAAAAGACCACATCTTGGATTTATTGGTTGATTACTACCATAAAATTCACTGTCACGCTGGTCCTGACTTATTAATGTCAATCCTTAGACAAAGGTATTGGATACTTTCCGCGCGCAATTTGATTCGCAGCAGAGTACACAAGTGTGTGCCCTGTTTTAAACTTCGTCCGCGTGCTAACGCGCCAGAGATGGCCGATCATCGATATTTTCGTGTTCTAAGATCCGTAAAGCCGTATGTCCATACTGGAACCGATTACTGCGGTCCATTCAGAATTACTACATCACGGGGTCGCGGTATCCGTCCAACGAAGGCATACGTTTGTATCTTTGTGTGTATGACTACTAGAGCCATTCACATAGAGTTAGTCGGTGATTTGAGCACACAGAGTTTCATGGCCGCTTTCAAGAGATTTTTATCTCGTCGTGGTCCTGTAGGTTGCCTGTATTCGGATAACGGGACAAATTATGTAGGGGCCAAACGCGATATCTCAGAGTTGCATGCTTTCCTGCGCTCTAAACATTATCGAACTGAATTCGCTCAAGTTTTAGCTGAAAACCGCATAGAATGGTGTTTTAATACACCCGCCGCAAGTCATTTTAACGGAAATTGTGAAACGAATGTTAAAAGCCTAAAATCTAACTTATATCGCGTAATTGGATCACAGATTTTATCATTTGAGGAAATGAGTACGGTGCTCACTCAAATCGAGGCTGTAATGAATACACGTCCGTTATGTCGAACCCTATCAAGTGATCCGTCGGAGCCATTGGCGTTGACTCCAGCTCACTTCTTATGTATGACCCCGCTAAAATACTTGCCTGCAAGAGATATCGATGAAGACAGGCTGCACTTACTTTCGCGACATGCTCTTCTAGATAAGTTAGTACAATCGTTTTGGTCTAGGTGGAGGTCACAATTTCTGCACACGCTGCAATCGCGTCAAAAATGGAATATTCCATCAAATCCAATCGCGATCGGTACAGTAGTAATTCTTATAACTGAAAACGCCCCTCCGCTACACTGGCCTTTGGGTGTAGTAGAAGAAGTTTTCCCTGGTTCGAATGGAGTGACAAGAATCGTACGCGTGAAGACCGCCACTGGATCGTACTTGCGTCCGGTTATCCGCCTCTGTCCTCTGCCTAACCAGTAGCAATAAATATCGCAACTATTAGTTATGTTAGTTTAAGTTTTGGGTAGGTTAGGTAATATTTTCGCATAGTTATTCCCATTATTTTAGTTAGTTTAGGTTTTTTGAAGGTAACCCTTCAAACTGGGGGGGGAAATGGTTGCGCCGTTTCGAACGTTACATTAGCCGCCATATAAAAATTCTGTGATTGTTAATTATTGGTGCTTCACCTCCTATTCCCCTTCCCTACTCCCGCACGGCCTGGCTCGCGAGTGCAAGCGAGTAAGACGCCGCCGCTCATGAATTGCGACACCTTTCATGACGCTAGAAAATCGATACGCGTTTTTGGATCGTCTTATCGTCGCACACGTCGCAATAGCAGCGCATCCGCACCGCTCTGGAAGCAAGTGGTACCTATAGTGTGAAAAAACCCTTGTTAATAAGTGAAATTATAGGATTGTGAACTTTTAAAGTGAAAACTCTGTGCAGTGCCTACTCGCCATTGTTTTGTACCCATCGCCGAAGCTTCGTGGGCACGCCGAAGGAGATTTGGATCAGGTCAGTGCATTTCCTATCCATATCGGGCTGTATTCTTTCGTCTTGTCCGCTGCAGCCCGAACTCCCTACCGAAGCACCAATAGCCTCATTTCGCTCCGCAAATACAGTCCACTAAAATAATCGCATTGCCGCGCCACCACTTTCGTTTAATTAAATTACTTCAGTAAATATTACTGGCTTAGGAAATTTCTTACTCAAACACGATAAGGTCTAAATTGGTATGGCTCCTATGAATGACGTGCCTAAAACTAGGGCTTTTTATAAAGGGAGCATTTATGTTTATACAAAACAAGTTTACCCATAATTTGATGCTCATTAAAACGATCTGAACATTTGTAATGATCTGCACATCGTTCATGATCAGCTACATACGGCGTCCATGGCTGCACATAGGCCTCCCCACTAGTCTCCACGAAGACCGTCGGGAAGCGGCCCACACCCAGCCTGTTCCTGCTATCTCGGTTAGGTCGTCTGTCCACCGGTGGACCCCAACGGCCTTCCGTTCTCAGAGCTATGTGCGTCGGTCGCTAAGAGAGACCGTCTCCATAGCTCGCTGTGCAACCTTCAGCTCGCTCACACGTTCCGAATCGCATAGCATTATCGACAGTTATACGATCCATTATTTGTTTCATAAACAGAATAACGGTTGTCAGCTTGTAGAGAACTGCAGTTAGTTTCAGTGAATTAGAGAATTGCCGAGCTGAAGGGTCATATATAACCAACGGACGGACGCACCTGACTACAACACCTGATTGTCTGTGACTTGCAGCACTTACCAGAAGTCGTCGGCGTCGGCCGCGCTCAAGCCGCCGGACCTGTGGATCCATCACGACCAGATGGAGCTGAAGCACATGGACAAGGGACTCCACAGCTCCGCCAGTAAGAGTACGATCGTCTGACCGCTCTTATTCTATTCCATTAGTTATTATTAGTGAGTTTTATAAACGTAGTGTTTGTGACCGCGAGTGACCGCGGGACGGTCGCGCCGCACCAGTCTGTGCTGCCGGCTCGGTTTGATCTCATTCATGTATAGCTGGCTCGTTCGTTTGGTTGTGTTTGATGCACTCTCATGCATACGCATCACACTCGGTGTGACGCGTAACCAAGTAACTAGACTCAGTTTGGAGGTCTCATAAACAACTGATCTGTGGTCCTATCCAGCTGTTTACAACGACTTGTGTCACACGTACACTCACTCACATCTTCCTTTAAACATAACCTTTTGACATTGTTAATTTAGATATCATGTAAATGTGACTTGCCTAGTATGATTTTGAGATTATAAGGCTAATAAATATTTCTATATCTATATCAAGTATTTTTAAAAATTGTATGGAAATTTTACGCGGCCTAAAAGTTATGAATTCCACTTCACTCGTTCCTGATACTAAATTGTAACAGTTTACAAAACCGCAGCACATGAAGAAAACTGTATCGCTCGCAGCTGGTCGGGGTTAACCCTCGAGTTAGCACTGTTCGTTACGACAGCTCGCAGCTGGTCGGGGTTAACCCTCGAGTTAGCACTGTTCGTTACGACAGCTCGCAGCTGGTCGGGGTTAACCCTCGAGTTAGCACTGTTCGTTACGACAGCTCGCAGCTGGTCGGGGTTAACCCTCGAGTTAGCACTGTTCGTTACGACAGCTCGCAGCTGGTCGGGGTTAACCCTCGAGTTAGCACTGTTCGTTACGACAGCTCGCAGCTGGTCGGGGTTAACCCTCGAGTTAGCACTGTTCGTTACGACAGCTCGCAGCTGGTCGGGGTTAACCCTCGAGTTAGCACTGTTCGTTACGACAGCTCGCAGCTGGTCGGGGTTAACCCTCGAGTTAGCACTGTTCGTTACGACAGCTCGCAGCTGGTCGGGGTTAACCCTCGAGTTAGCACTGTTCGTTACGACAGCTCGCAGCTGGTCGGGGTTAACCCTCGAGTTAGCACTGTTCGTTACGACAGCTCGCAGCTGGTCGGGGTTAACCCTCGAGTTAGCACTGTTCGTTACGACAGCTCGCAGCTGGTCGGGGTTAACCCTCGAGTTAGCACTGTTCGTTACGACAGCTCGCAGCTGGTCGGGGTTAACCCTCGAGTTAGCACTGTTCGTTACGACAGCTCGCAGCTGGTCGGGGTTAACCCTCGAGTTAGCACTGTTCGTTACGACAGCTCGCAGCTGGTCGGGGTTAACCCTCGAGTTAGCACTGTTCGTTACGACAGCTCGCAGCTGGTCGGGGTTAACCCTCGAGTTAGCACTGTTCGTTACGACAGCTCGCAGCTGGTCGGGATTAACCCTCGAGTTAGCACTGTTCGTTACGACAGCTCGCAGCTGGTCGGGGTTAACCCTCGAGTTAGCACTGTTCGTTACGACAGCTCGCAGCTGGTCGGGGTTAACCCTCGAGTTAGCACTGTTCGTTACGACAGCTCGCAGCTGGTCGGGGTTAACCCTCGAGTTAGCACTGTTCGTTACGACAGCTCGCAGCTGGTCGGGGTTAACCCTCGAGTTAGCACTGTTCGTTACGACAGCTCGCAGCTGGTCGGGGTTAACCCTCGAGTTAGCACTGTTCGTTACGACAGCTCGCAGCTGGTCGGGGTTAACCCTCGAGTTAGCACTGTTCGTTACGACAGCTCGCAGCTGGTCGGGGTTAACCCTCGAGTTAGCACTGTTCGTTACGACAGCTCGCAGCTGGTCGGGGTTAACCCTCGAGTTAGCACTGTTCGTTACGACAGCTCGCAGCTGGTCGGGGTTAACCCTCGAGTTAGCACTGTTCGTTACGACAGTTCGCAGCGCAACTTCAGATCTACAAACATTATATATATATAAACAAAGCAAGAAGAAGTTTCCACTGAATCGGCATGAACTACTAACTATAATAATTTGCGAACTTAATATTCCTAGTTTCTTAGATGAAACCCTTACAGGCCCGGCCCGGCTTTGTTTGCTCCAATTTATGACTCTGCAACATTCACTTCTTTCTTTCTCCCTTTGTACAAGGAAAACAATTTTCTTTCTCTTTTTTTATCAACAATCAATGCCTTAGGTATTTCTGACGCAATTAAGAGTTTACGATTGTTGCGAACTTAATACTCAGAATGTAATGTACACCTAAACAATAATTTATATAAATATATAAACAAAGAGGGCCAGTGATCAAACCTTGTCGTAGTCCAGTTATGTACCGCTGTAACACTGTACTAGCGATCCCCACAGTATCGGCCGGCAGCGTGGACGGCTCGAACGCTCTGATGTCGTCCACCCTGACCCTGGGGCGCACGCCCCCCGCGCCCGCGGAGTACGAGCCCGCGCGACACCCCCCGCCGCCCCCCGCCTCGCTCGACAGGCGACATTACGTTCCTACTTATGTCGGTAAGTGTTTCCTTCATAAAGCATTCAACGATGTTAGGTATTATTTACTAAGGCGAGAACGCTCACATTGCTCCACTGGTCTCCGAGGTACGCCCCTCTTAGGTTCTTGCCGCTTGTTTTGTAATGTGGCCTTACATTATTTGAACGCACATATGAACCTCAATAAAATGATTAATCATTTTATTGAGGTTCATATGTGCGTTATAGATACCTAAATCAAATTGCTGATATTGAATTTAAATTTGCCTTGAGTGTTTAAGTTTTCTTTTATTGCTTTTGAATAAAAAATATTCTGCGCCCCGCCCAGACTGCGCCCCTCCCGGACTTGCCCCCGCCCAGACTGCGCCCCTCCCGGACTTGCCCCCGCCCAGACTGCGCCCCTCCCGGACTTGCCCCCGCCCAGACTGCACCCGTCAACACGCCATCGTTTTTTTATTTTTGAAGCCATTTAGTTCATATTACCTCGTTAACTGTTCCGTTGTTTATATTCCTTTCAATTATTTTGTTAAGTTCATAAAATAGCAGGACGAGGACATCATAACTATTTTAAAATTGGGACCCACTCGTCCAAGTAATACATACGCTAAACATACCGCCTGCAGTACAATGCACTCATCGACCGTTCATAACAAGCACGATACTAGTTGTAGTACCTAATACTTGCGTTCTGAAATGTTATAAAAGGGTCGTCGTACATACTTTTATAGATTACAATAACACATGTGAGTAATGAGATAACTTCACCGTACAGTTACGGTCCAGTGGTGGTGTGTTGGCGCACAGACTGTACGCTATCACAACTGAACCTGATGTTTGTTGTCGACCATTGTATCGGGTACAGTTACCACTGCTCTTACAATCTTATGGGAAAGTAAAACTTCTTATCAATTATTTCAAACTAGAGCGAGTAACGTTTTACTGATTCGAAGTAAAGGTAATTACATTTTATTTTAGCGATTATTTTTCAATGAAAATATGAAAAAGACTGTATTTCTGTAGCGCTAAGCACCTTTTTGTTGTTTCTTTAACGTTATGTTTTTCCTTATGTATGTTTGTCTCCCCGCCCCCGTCCCGTGTAGACCCCCGCCGGTCCCCGTCCCGCGCGGGCAGCGGCAGTGACGACACGGCCGCCTCGCGCGCCTCGCCCGCCTCGCCCGCCTCGGTGCCCCCTTGTTCTAGGTGTGATTACACACTTACATATAAACGTAAGGGTATTTGTTTGTTTTATTTGTTTTCTATTTCTGTTTGTTATCATATATTAATCGATTTCGTTATGCTCTATTTAAGTATTTCCTACTGACCTTATCGGTATTTGCCGTAGGCAAATGTTGGGTACGATGTGTCACTGGTTCATTTCGTGAAAATCTATCCATTTTAGATTCAGATTTGAAGATCTTCAAATCTGAATCTAAAATGGATAGATTTTTTCGGGGAAATAGTAGTCCAGGCATCCGAAACTGTTTGGCGTGGCTAGGGTGCTATCGTGGCTAGGGTGCTATCGTGGCTAGGGTGCTATCGTGGCTAGGGTGCTATCGTGGCTAGGGGCCCAGAGGCTTTACAAGCGGGAGAGTGCAGTAAGCTACACTTCGAATCCATCTTAACTCTTCTAATCCTCAGCAACAGAGTGGTTCACAACTGGAACAGGTTGCCAGAGGAAGTGGTCCGTGCTACATCGGTCAACAGCTTTAAAAACCGGCTCGATGGCTGGCTGCAGAAAAGTAAAAAATCTCTTGCTAACCTGTGACCAGTGCACCAGTGGAATGTAAACACTGTGGACACTATGCGGACTGCCTACATAACATTTCGACACATGTGATGTAGGCACACCAGCTTAATGCTGCTCGCCTATTACTCAAATAAATAAATAATTTTCGCCTTACACAATTAGTCCTAAGGGCTGTTTAAAAAATATCTCATAAGTCACTTGTGGCCATTCGTCTCCATTCGAGAACCTTTCGAACCCAACGCCGATCGGTTCTTCGAGCCTCAACTTGCTAATCCGCTGGGCTATGTCGGTGATGTTTGTTCTTCTTCGGATCACCTCACTTCTGATTCGATCACGTAGAGTAACCCCGAGCATAGCCCTCTCCATAGCTCGTTGTGCGACTCTGAGCCTACTCAGAAGGCCCATAGTCAGACGATCACATTTCAGTTTCGTAAGTCATCACTGGTACACACAATGTGCGAAGACCTTCGTTTTCAGACATTGTGGAATTTCGGACGATCAAAATAAGAACATAATGTTCACTCGCGCAAGTAGTATGGTGATTGATGTTTCCAGCTATGACTGGTATGGGCGTGGGCGTGGGAGTGGGCGGCGTGGGATGCACATCTACCTGCGAGAGGAGACAGCATCGGATGCCGCATCCTGACCAGGTAAATGTTTCAACTATAATTATTTTCCATAATACATCCCGGGGGTGTGGGCAGAGATCACGGGCCTCTACTCGTTACGTTTCCGGCATCTCTTGCATACAGTAGGTATGATTGCAGGTGTGCAAACAAATTCCCTGAACCATGTCGCAAGGTACCCGAGCAGTGCAAAACTGTTTGTCTCATAATACCATCGCGGCCGCCTTGGCCCACCGCGTTGTTATCACATCTCTTCAGATTAGAAATTGCCTCAAAATTATATCGGAAATTTGGAAAATACATTAGTTATATATACACAATACACACTTACACGCAATAAAATCACAATAGATATTCAAGACTCGGGACAAACATCCGTGCACATCAATAAAAGTTTGCCCTTACCGGGAACCGAACTCAGGTCCCCGCAGCCACCGGTCATGTTCGAGACTGGCCGGTGACAGGTGGTAGATATCCCGTGACAGCGTTAGTGGTTATGTTTGTTTGCCAGTAAAGTGTCGAAACTCATACCGGATATTATGTTGCATGTTGGTTTGAAAAGTGACAATAAACCACCATTGTTACATTTGCTCAAAGTATTTATTCAACTAGAAGTATAAAGTATCGGTTTGTGTTGCAGAGCACTCCGCTGCTGGGCGGCGTGCCCCCGCTCCGCTCCCCCGCGGCCGCGCTCGCCCCGCCCCCGCTGCCGCTCCCGCTCCGCCCCGCGCCCTGTCAGTATACTCGCTGATCGATCTCATGGAGACAATGTGTGTGTTGCTCGATTTTATAAACATTTTTTTGTTCTAAACGTTACAGGTGGCTCTAGCACTTGCCCCCTCGGCTCGTCGTGCGCGGGCCCGCCCCCCGGGGGTGCGCCGGCGGGCGGGATGGTGGGGCCGGGGGGAGACATATACGCGTGTGCGGCGCGGGAGCGGGGGCACTACGTCGCGTATGAGCCGCTCGGACATTACACACAGTTAGTATTCTCTTTAATGTGTGTATCATGTATTGTAATGTTGTTTCATTGTATTTTTAATACCTATTGTTTTTTGAAGGGGGGGGGGGGGGGGGGGGGGTTCCACGGATAGTATGGAAATGTGTCGATCGAACCGCATAACAAGGAAACACCCCGAAATCATTATTTACTAGCGAACTCTCCGGGCGTTCAATTGTTCCAGCGGCGAAACTATATAACCTATACACCTTCGACAAACATAAAAAGGCTGTATGAAAATGAAGAAGTTGTTATTACCAACGCTAAACATAAACTCAAATGGCTAATACATAATACATAAGGCTATGACTTATCAAAATGATAGGTAACGCTGCCAGAGACAAACTGAGGATATTCTATACCCGGCGCGTTCACACTGCGCTCTGCCTGTATCGTGAGCACCGGCTCTGACAAACATACAGCCGCGCTGGTCGCGCGCCCGACACGACACTGTGTTGGTGTCGACACCGACCCTGACATGTACCCTTTGACGACCTGGTCACCTTGTAGGGCCGCGAGCTGAACGAACGAACTTGAACTTAATCAATTATATGGTAACACGAATAAAATAAGTATATTTTCTTAGCAAAAACCGGAGCATGAGAGAGACCGGAAACTAGTGAGTGTACAACCTACCCTACCCTCCCTGCTGTTGCTCCACGCTACCTGTAGGTGCTGCCTGTACGTCACAGTCTGACCGCACCTTTATCTATTCTTTACTTGTTTCTATTTTACCTTTACCTTCTCATATGTCATAGTATACATGCCTAATGTCAGCTTCCCATATTATCATCTTGAACTTTATACTAAGATCCCGTAAGTATGTTCCCCTCTGTACATTATATTACCTACCCTTCCCTTCCCTTCCCTTCCCTTCCGCTGCACCAGTCTCTCCCTAATATTTATTCCTCGGTCGATTCTTTGCTTATTGTACCTGATGCTATTTTCTAATTTTGTATTTTCCCCTTCTAGTATTTTCCGCTTCTCTTAAACTACACTACGAAAATAAGGTTTAAGTATAACTTTCCGTTAGACCACTACGTGGGGCGCACTACAAGTTTCCGGAATTAATAATAAAAATACTATTAAAGTTCTCTTCGACAGCCTCTTCTGGTGATGAAAATCGTTCACCGCGTAGTTGGTTCTTCATGTTTGGGAACAAAGAAAAGGTTACACAGTGCCAGGTCGGTACCGTATACAGGATGGATCAGAAGTTCTACGTTTTTCACCTTCAAAAATTGGTTTGTCTGTCCGTGTGGGAACTACCATTGTCGTGGTGCAGGATGATACCGGCGTTTACGGTTATTTTTACGGAATTCGTCCACAATTTCCACACAAATGGTCGTGTACCAGTCACTATTCACGGTGCGACGATTCTCTAAAGCAACAGTAGCCACGTGTCCAGTTTTAAAAAAAAAAAATTAATCGACCGCTTAAACGCACTTTTCACGCGCGCCGCTTTGGTTGGTTTCGGCTCATCTTGTAAGACCCGCACGCTCGATCGCTGCCTTGTTTTGGGATCGTAGCAATAGATCCAGGTTTCGTCACCCGTCACCATGTCCCGCACCAAATTTGACGCACCTTCCTTGAATCTGGTAAGCATGGCGCTGCTCCAAGTGACGCGGGCCGTTTTTTGAGCCTCGGTCAAATTGAGTGGGATCCACCGCGAGCACGCTTTCGCACACCCAAATGTTTGTGTAGGATTGATTGTATTTGACTCATGCCTATGTCTAAGCATGCGCGAATCTCACGGTAGGCCACATGCCTGTCTGTTTCTACCACACGGCGCACAGCATCGAGGTTTAGGTGGACGGGCGAACTTCGCGAGATTCGTCACTGAGATTGACACGGCCGCGCTTCAATTCTGCAAACCAGCTATAAGTAGCCATCTTGCATGGTGCTTCATCGCCAAAACCGGATTGAAGCCGAGCGATGCTCTGTTGAGCTGTCAAATTACAATTAAAATCGTAGAAAATCATACTACGAATATTTTCCCGAGTTAAATCCATGTATTAACACGGATTTAACATGGATTTAGACATGCAATTTTTTAAATGGCGCCACAATGTAAAAACACTTGACAGTCAGATAAAACAAACTGCATTCTACAGCCAAAGAGTTCAATTTTCAAATGTTGTAAGTAATTACTTTTTAAGTATTGTTTATGTAAGCGGCCAGTTCCGGAAACTTTTAGTGTGACCAATGTATATCTTAGTAGAGTAAGCTTAAATGCATTCAGCAGGTCGATGAATTGACTAAACATAAGGTTTGACCGTAGCCGAGACCCCGAGCGCCAGCACCGACCGCACCCGACCGCACTCGGGACTCGATACCGACGAGGACGTGCTAAAGCTCACGCTATCTCGGCGCGAGTGACCTCCACACCGACCGCAACACCAATATACATTTATTTGACACAAGGATACGACAACATTTTTTATATTTCATCATAATGACCTTCCCGTAGGTCGGGAGCACTTTATTCTGCAATATGGATGAGGTTATTGTACCTCAGCGAATCTTCATCTTTAGCGAAAGGAATGTTCTTATTATTACTGATGTTCCATTAGGGATTTATTTTGTAAAATTACTCGATTTGTTTGTCCCATTGCGAATATGTTTTAGTCAAGCTGCATCATGTTTTATTCGTTCACAGCAGAGACTCTGTAAGTAGCGAGGCGGGGGGGTGCGGCGGCGAGGCGGGGGGCGGGTCGCTACAGAGGCGCCCCCCTTGCTCCGCCCCCCTCCATTCGTTCGCCATGAGTGACAACGCGTCCGAACACTCCTCACCGTCTCACTCGCACTCGCGAGGTAAGCCTGCGCGTCGGGAGAGACCGTCTCGGCTGCTCTCACCGTAATACCGCCATACATATGTTACTTACAATACGTGTTCTTTAAATATTGTGAATATTTACTTTCGTCGTGTTAAATACCAGATAATACAGTACACGTGCAGCGCCCACGCCAGCGGCGCGGGCGCAGGCGCGGGCGCGGGCGCGGGCGCGGGCGCGTGTACCACCTACCTATTGTTTATTTACATTGACTCGACACGCGCAAACATGCTCATCGAACATAGCTTCCTACTAGATGTGTAATTATGCTATTTATAATTATATACACGGTAAATGTTGACTGTAGTTATATATGTATATATCGTTATATCCATAAACTGTTGGTACTACGCTAAATAACTAGCAGCGGCCCGCGGGTTCACCCGCGCGGATGATGGTGTTCCCGCTGCCCAATGATCCCGCGGGAACTATCCCAGTGACGAGTGCACACAGTAACAAGTTTGTCCGCTCCGCAGGCAGCGTGCGAGAAACGTCCCCGTACAAGAAGAGCGCCAGCTCCTCCGCCTCCCCCGGACACCTGCCGAACCGGTTACAGCTGGGTCAGTATGCTACATTATTACAACAAGCACACGCCGCGCCCGTTTCTCGGAGGGGTGTGTAGATAGCGCGGGTTTCCGCGAGCTTGATCATATCTCCCGTCTCCGTGTGCTAGGAGTACCTACCCCCTGACCCGGCCCTCACAGGACGTCACCGCACACACCCACCCCCCCACCGCATACCTGTCGCGAAACTTTCGTCCATCTTTTCTACAGTTTCACCCGATGACGTCAAGATATCTTCATTTCTCATAAGAAATAATTTAACTTACGTGAGAATTTAAACAATCCAAACCTAAGTATGTATCAGCATTATGTTTGCTGTACAAAGCAGAAACAATAGTGAACGTACTTATATATATGTAGGTAGTACCTACGATGTATAGGTATTGTTGTGTTCGATACCGGCGCATACCGGTACATACCGGCGCATACCGGCACTCACACATAGGTGAGTGCGCTACTCGGGTCGATCGATGCGCATCTGCAGTGCAAGTACGGAACTCTTCACGATCGCTTATTGGCGCTATTGGCTTATATGCTAATTGGAATAACGCTATAATGGCACGTTATGCCAAGGTTTTCTGAGAAATATATTGTAACAGACGGTGAAGGGATAAACTTTATAAATTGTTACATCAACAAAAATTAAACATAACATTTAACAGATGTGCCTCTCGACACACTTAGGCAAATTATTCCTAAAAATACGGTGTGTGGAGCGCATTCGCACGGCACCTATTCATCTCAACAATACTGTAGGATACGCTGAACAGCTCATATGTTCATCGCTGTTTGTTTCTGAGTAACCATGTGTTTTCCGGCAGGTGGCGCTGTCCCTCACTGCACAGAAGAGTTGGAACCTCTCACCCCCTCGCGATCCACGGAGCGTCTCCATCGCGAGATGCAGAACCTCGAAGGTCTCATGAAGGATCTCTCCGCCATCACGCAGCACCAGTTCCACTGCTAGCGCCCGATGGACGTTTCCTTGCCTGATACGAATGTATATAGCCCTATATGCATACATCGAGACAGCCCGACGCACGTGAGATACAAACGGCTAAGTCCGGGTCCTACCACATGCAGGACGAGAAGCGTATTCTGATTCTGTTCAGTGACAGATGGCTTCCGTTGTTTTCTGCTCCTTACGACGCTTCTATTATACCTGATATACATTATTACAAGCCGATGGCCATTGTTATGTAATAAAGGGCTGCACCTGGTACCCATTTATGTAATATCAGTGAATTCTCTGAGCCCCG
Source organism: Apeira syringaria (assembly GCA_934044485.1). Taxonomy (NCBI): domain Eukaryota; kingdom Metazoa; phylum Arthropoda; class Insecta; order Lepidoptera; family Geometridae; genus Apeira; species Apeira syringaria. The sequence continues at coordinate 20,074,634 of OW203665.1, read as the reverse complement.
GGTTGCACTAGATACATTACATCGTTTGTATGTTCTCGCACCGCGAGCGAGGGTCGCCCGCGCCCGCGCCGAGCCGGTGTCGACTGTCGACTGTCCGGCGCGCCGGCGCGGGCGCGGCGTCTGTCGCGAGGCGTACGCGACTTAGTTTTCTGTGGTTATGATGTTTTGTAAACGCAGTATATAAAGTCTGATGAAGTGGATTATCTTAAATGTTTGGCGTTTTTAAACCATTGTTTATTCTAGTAGCTGCTATACAACTTGTGGCTACAAAATAAATAATAGTACGGTCGAGAGCGCTGGCCCTGCACGAATCTGCACGGACCGTGCTATATGTATAGTTATCGTTAGAAAGCTCGGCGCGTGATCTCCGCAGAGTCTAGCACAGAATTAAAGTCATGTTATCATATTTAAATTGAAATTAAATTGTGTAAAATGTATAATTGTCACATTAATGAGATGAAATATTAGGAAAGCCCAATACGGTTGAACACAACTATGGCTGAATACTACTCGCAACTTGGTATCTCGGATATTGTCAAAGTGCCATAAATAGCTGAAATGTACTCTAATTCTCCTGGTATAAGGTATAACTCACTACAACATAATAACTAGGTAATAACTAACCTTCGATTACTCTACCTACACGTTATAAATTATGGTCACCGACAAAAGCGGATATAACCAGTTATATCTAATTATTACCTGTACAATACTGAAGAACTTAACAAATAGGGCAACCGAAATGTATATCGATGTAAAAAGAATTGTTAAGTACTGATAGGTAATTAAAATTCAACTATCATTATTACTTTTCTAAATTAAATTGCGGCATCGAACTCCTATAAATATATGTTTTAAGTAATCAGACTACCCTTGTACGAGTCCCCGCCGCGCCCGCGCCCTCTACACCATAATGTCTATCCAGTCCCGGGCAACAAGCCGGCTACTTCACCGGCGCGGATACACTCGCAAATGTATCTACACCATTCCATCTTATATAATATCAAATAGTTAAGAATACCTGAAAGCGCTTCTCACGAGAACAAACGCCATCGCTTTTATGACTATGAAATTATTCTTCAGCTGGTCTGTATGCGGCGAGCGGCGAGCGGGCATGGCGGGGCAGTGTCCGCTGTCATGTTGTCATGTTGTCACGTTGGCATGTTGTCACGTTGGCATGTTGGCATGTTGTCACGTTGTCACGTTGGCATGTTGTCACGTTGGCATGTTGTCACGTTGTCACGTTGACATGTTTGTGAGTTGGTAACGCTCTTGTGTATGTGGGCGGGTTTTATTTTAGTTATTATTATGTACACGTGATCTGTTATATGAACTCCTAGTGATTTAATGTAAATATACGATTACAATATATTTAAGGACATATTATTACGTAGTATATAAGAACGAAAAAGGTTTTTAAAATATCTCTTTTGTATTTTACTAATTTATTATAGAAAATTATATGTAAAAAGACAAAAAATATGTTCGTCTCGCTCGCACGCTCGATGGCTAATCTATTCATCGATGTTGCCTATCATTTAGCTCGAGTCGCATCAGAAATGGTGTATTCAAAGCTCAACATGATTTAAGAAAATTCGCCTTATTGTAAATAAAAGACACGACTTTTTTAATGAGCTAGTCAATAACTCAACACTATCAAAAATAGCTTAGGGTTTTTAACTTTATTCCGAATGCACCATTAGTGGGCACCATTTTATTTATTACTTTAAAAATATATATTTTAATCTTGTATTATTTTTTAAAATGTTTAGGATAAGTGCAAATAAGAACTGCAATCAGGGTTCTGTACCTACGGACGAGTAAGGTAAACCAATTTGAGAATTGTTGAATTATGATTTTGACAAGTTATATTAGTTAAAAGTAACTGAATAGGAGTACTGTTACCATAGAAACCCGCACACACTCCCTACACAGACAGCGCCAGCGCACTGTTCGAGGGTGAGTGTGACTCGGCCAGCGCCAGCGCACTGTTCGAGGGTGAGTGTGGCTCGGCCAGCGCCAGCGCACTGTTCGAGGGTGAGTGTGGCTCGGCCAGCGCCAGCGCACTGTTCGAGGGTGATGTTGTACACGATATTGTTTAACTGTTATATTTACAATGATTATTACGACAGGT